>JAODPA010088364.1:0-24272 GCA_025585075.1 Nepenthes mirabilis | reverse complement strand
TTTACCTATGTCCTATGTGAAAAACTCAGGACATTGCATAAGCTCGACTATAAAATTTGTGCCTATGCCTTTTGATTATTTAAGTAATTTAAGCAATAATAAATCAAACAATCACAAAGTAAATTTAAACAGTTAATATAGTAGAGATAAATAGACTAACTAATAAACACTTTAAAATTCTGATCACTTATACAAATTTATAAAATACCTTTAATTTAACTAGTTAAACTTGTTTAATTGAGCTAAGAAAGATCTAATAAAATACTTTTTTGATAAGTAATTGTTGCGTTCCGGATCCGCGGTTGTCGTACGGATTAGGGAGTCTTCTGATTCCTGAGCTTACGGTGGCGTCAGGAGTAGGGTCCGGTCTCCGTCTCTATAAACCTGAATCTGCACAACACAAATAATAAGTAAGAGGTTAGAGGCCGACGGGGGGTTTTGGTCCCCTGTATGCACTCCGATGCTCAAGTCAGATATCTTCCGATAATAAACGGAGAAATGCATGCGTAAGATGCGAGATGAGGGGAGTGCGCGAGGGATGTGATCGGAGGCGTGAGCTCCATGGGTGCGCCCGGCAGAGGGCGGCTTATTTGTATACCCGCAGAGGGTGACTTGGAGTGCGCCCGGCAGAGGGGTGGCTCATAGGTACGCTCGGCAGAGGGGCAGCTCATAGGTGCGCCCGCGGAGGACAGCTTTTAGATGTTCGTGGGCCTCGGGTAATATTTGGAGATCTCTCGAAGTACGCGGCAATGAGTGCGGGGCCCGTTGGGCCCGTTCAATTAGATTGGTCTAATGGGCTGTCAGGTACGGATTTCACCGTGTCCAAACAGGTCAACTCAAACGGCCTGTCGGGCGCTTTTGGGCGGAGCGCGGCACGGCGCCTCTACAGCATCTGCTGCTGGGTGATTTTCCGAGGAGCCTTGCACCCGTTCTGTTCGAGGGTTCTGAGCGCCATTTGGGAGGCTTCCCCCTTGGCTTGCTGCTGACGCGTTTGGACGACGCTCCCGGAGGGCTCTGCGACACTGGGTTTGGCTGAGGACATCGGGGAGCTCTGGGCGCCTCCAGCGAAGGGCTTGGCGATCCCATTTGACCGGGTTCGAAAGACGACATCCGGACGTCAAAGTAGAGTCTCGTCCTCGTTCTCTGTCTGCCGAGGATCTTGGGTTTCCAGTTTAGAGGCAGCCTTCGTTGAGGAGCTCTGGACTCTGTTTCGTAGCTTCGTGCCTCTTGATTAGGGGAAAATAGCGATTGTGTGCCACTGTTGGTGAGCTCCATGCTCGATCTGGTGCGGATCTGTGGAGGAATCGCAGGACGTGGTTGCTGGGTGAATGCCGCGTCCTGTTTCGCTGGTGACGAGCGCAGATGGAGAGGTGGAGAGGACTTCGCACCCTGCTCGGCTGTTGTGCAGCTGGAAGGAACATATTTCCCATGAGACCGAGCTTCGATTCAGGGACCTTGAGTCTCTATCCCGCTGTGAATAGGGCGGTGCATAGGAATGGCGGTTGCAGGGGACCGTACTTCCCGTTTGGGAAGGGATTCCGGGCACCGCCATTGAGGGCTTTGAGTCTTATGTTGACGGAGGCGGGAAAAGAGGGCCAAGCGCCATTAACGAGATTTGGTGCTTCTCTACCTCACCGGTGAGTTTAGAATTAGGGCAGGGAGGTCAAGGCACTGCATTTGAAGCTTTCGGGTTCTGATTGGCAAGAACAAAGCCAGGGCACCAGCCACCATTTCCAGACTTCGCCTCCCTGTTTAGGGATTTGTTTTCCTCTCTGCTCTTTCCTCTTTTTTCGGCTCTCTCTTTTGCTGAGCACGGGCCACCCCTTTTATTGGGAAGAGGGTAAATATTTTCCCTCCAAAAACTCCCGCCAATAGTAATTTTCCCGCCAATGATGAAAACTTTTCCCGCCTTTGCCTTGGGCCCTTCATTTGGGCCGTGCCTTATGGGCTCTTATATTGGGACCCAACAGTAATTAATATATATTAAAATAAAAAATACTATATGATATAAACCCCAAAACCAAGAAAGATCCCACGGGCCCAAAGATCAATCACCAAAGTTGAAGCAAGAAAACAAAATTACAAAACTCGAGCCCTCCATAGAGGGAAACCAATCCCATCACAGTTAAAACATAACCGAAATATCATACATCAAAAAAAGGATAAAGACACGATAAAGGGTCACCCCGTTGGGAGGTTTTATACAAAGATGGTCAGGCTCTTCATTCGTCATCTAATGAGCTTCATGTGGCAGCCCTACAAGCATGGCATTTAAGAGATGCTCCAAATCTTGGAGTTAATGCTAAGTAAAAAACGCTTCCTAATAATAGAAAGCAATAAGCCTTGACATCCAATAATAAACCGAGTAGAGCCATTTGCTGGAGAAAATGCCCCCGAAAGATAAGTTCCTCGACCTGAAATGGTCAAGGATTCAGTCCCTATCAAATACAAAATTATACCTTGCATGCCGATTATAATAAACGAAAGCGATCAAAATCACTCTGAAAGCTATGTATGCAATATTCGTCCGCTTCCATCTCGAACTGGTCCAATTGATGACCATAGACCAACTGAGATCAGACCATGCACACCCTATCTACAGCAATTCTTGGACCAAATTGATGAAGGAAAGACAGAGAAACGAGCAAATGGTCATAGAATCCACCATCAACATCACACAGAACAGATTGGATTAACGTTTGCTTGAAGCATACCCTATTACATGTGCTAATATGCTCACAAATAGCCAATCAGAGGATGAAGATGTGAGAGAGAATACACTTCAGCTCCTACTCCGCACATAAAAATCAGAAGATAATACTAAGGCATAACACATACTCCAATTATGGAGAAAAGATACAGAGAATATAAGAAAAATAATTATCTTTTTAAATTTGTTTATTAATGGGTAATGTAGCAATGACCATATCTTATTTTCAATGTAAATAACATACACGAGCAGTATAAATAATACTGCTAAATAAAGATTAAACTGAGCACTTGACAGTAAAGAACGGCACCGCTTTGTTTCGCCTCAAATGATAATTTATCAAAATTTTTAAAGGAAAAAGGTATAGCGCCTGCTATACATACTCATCTACCCACAACAAAATCCTACAAATTCGAATTATTGCTAAAAAAAAAAGTTTCCTCTGGCTCCCTGCAACGTACGGCGTCGTTTTGATTGGTTGTTATCAGCAAAATCTCTTTCAGCAGCAAGAACATGACTAATGTGGCTTTGGCTTATAGCCATCGACTGCAAAATTCCGTGTGGCCGCAGGTAATGCAAGGCGAATTCCATCAAGCTCGGGCTTTGCAATCACTTGGCAACCAAGGCGAGACCTGTCAAGAGTCATAAACGTTAGAATTATCCAATACCAACATAATTACAGCTGATATCGATACCAATATTTTCATTCATAAGCGTGGCCCATCTCAAGTGTCAAGAAAGATTTAATCTCATATGGTGATTTATTTCCGAGCATGGATGAAGGTTATTTCATGAAGGAATGAATAGCAGAAGTTTCAATGGTAAGATCAACGATCTCTAATCTAGCCTATAAATTTGAAGCTCATGTGTTCCATCGATATAGCCATGAGAAATGATAAGAAATAGATTAGAAGATCCTTGTTTGTTCACGAACCTATTTTCAGATTTAGACTCAACCAACGCTTAAACAAACGTGGTCGCAAATATGTTTGATCATGTCATGTTAAAAAGCTAAGTGATGAGGGGGAAAAAACTTAATACCCACGTTTCAGTTAGTCCAAATGCAAGATCCAACATATCGTTCTCTTCATCAATCGGCTCCTCCAATTTGTTATAGTAGTCTACATCCTACCAAAAGAGTACCGTTGCAAATCGATAAATGGCAAAGATCTTAAAAAAAATCCTTTCAAAACAAATCACCGATTGCAAAAATAACCGAAAAACGAAGCAGTCACAGAATGACTTACCATCACGATGACGTGACATGTGGAGCACGCCAACGATCCTTCACATGCTCCTACAATTATATCAAATATCACTAGTTTCATAAGTGCATGCTGATGATGCAGGGAATGAGAGGAAGGAAGTGCGAAAATAAGAAAAGAAGCCAGGGAGAGGGAAGAGAGAGACAATTAAGAGGGAAGGATAAATATATTTCTCTCAATAATAATGCAATGCATCAGGATAAATATATTTCTCTCAATAATAATGCAATGCATCAATAGCGATTAAATATAATATTTTATAAATATATTAAAGATTACCAAAATTATAAATTTCAAAAATCTTCTAGATGTAATATAACATGGGAACAAATATATAAAATATTACACAATATATAGATTGCCACAGCACATGTCGAAAGGCAAAAGGTGTTGAAATAAATGTTGCCAAACAAGGAAGTACCGGTAACACCCAAGTGTTTCAACTTGTGTTAATTTGACTATTGGCCAGAGGAATCATTAGTGAGTGTAATTAATGAGCTATTAATTACTAAGCTATATTCAAAGTTAAGACTACTTAGATTGGATTTACAACATATTTGGATGGTTAACTTGACAATTATCCAATCGACAATTAGTGATTAGTTTCAACCTTAGAATAATAGTTTGGAATTATTGTGATATTAATATTTGCTATGTGAGTGATTAATAAAATGAAAACTAACTAAATACAAAATTAAATACAAACTTAATCATAATTATAATGCGAATGTCATAATTTGCCTCACTCCATTTCGGACGCCTTCACTCATACATGCACAGTGGGTGATCTTAACCAATAATTAATTTAATCAATAAATAAAAAGTGTGGAATTAATAGGAAGAAATTAAGTGTTCTCCTTTGATTCATCCCCTAGCCACATTTCTTTGGGTGTTTTCACACCATCACCTATTCTTTTATTTAAGTGATGGTTACCTTAACTTATAGTTGCTGCCACATCATTCTCCAATTGTTTGAGAAAGAGAGAAAATTGCAAGTTAGAGAGAGAAAGAGAAGAGAAACCGTCTTAGTTTTCTTCTTTGCTTTGAACAGATCCTTGAGTGCTGATTCTGAAACTTATTTGAAGAATTGTGGTGGTGACTGTTCGTGTTTGTTGATCCACTATTTTCACGCGTTTTGAGGTAAGTAAAGTTTCTTAATTCCTCTCATTATTATTTCATTCAAATGAAATCTCTACCATTATTGGACACTTTAATTCATATACTTGTTAATCAGAATCCACGAGATTCTCTTTGTCTTTTATTGGTTTCAGTTATAAAATAATATAACAAGTAAAATACAGAAGATATTTGCTTAGCTTCATGTTTGTAGGATTTTGTTTTTATTATTTTCTATATGGTGTTTGACCAACGAGTGAGCCACCATATGGATGCCATACTATTACTCAGCCGATAACTTGAATGAAGTTCAAACGCCAACATATGAATTGTCAGTAGGAATATTTCATGCTTCCACAATATAAATTTGCTTACACATGATGTAGATTTGTTTTCATTCGGTCTTAGTAAAAGACTGTTTAGTTGCATGATATACTTCTTGTATGATATAAATTGGTGAATTTATGATCTGTATTGTTCAGTAAGCAATTGGGGCAGCCTAGGGGGGTTATTCTAGAGCTATGCCGAGTTTTTAGGCTAGTAGTAGGCTAGTAGTAGACTAGTAGGATGTCCCGTGCTAAGTACTTAGATTACTTGGAGAACCATTGGATACCTTTCTTTGTGTTACCTTTGGATGTATGAATGTGTTTTTGGATATCTATAGTTAAAGTAAAAGAGATGATATAAAATCATTACGGTCTCAAAAAATATAGAACTTGCAAAACCTTAATGTGTTCTATAATTGTTTGATACTGATTTTTGTATCCCGATGGGTTGAGGTCTATGTTTGTGATGGGATTTTTATTGTCCTACAAATAATGTGCGTTAAGATATTAAGGGATATCACATTGAGGGGTGCCAAGTTTGACATGGGCAATTTAGATAGAGTATTTCGTATCCTCAGGCATGGCTCACAATTAAACCACAAGAATACGAGTGTAGCATATTCTAGGCTAACCTTCAAGGGTGGCAAGAATATTATTTGGCAGAGTTGAGTTCAATACTTATGCATCATAAGTGGCTAGTATTATGAGACTATAGAATTGGTAGCTTGTCAAGCATGCAAGCATTGGCACGCCACAAATGATACTCAATAGTTGATAGGGGGTGCATATTGTTGATTCACAGTGATAAAATAAAATCCGATGGGATTGTTGTGATATCTTTTATAGTTGTGATCTCTATTGATATAGGTTTAAAGAAATCTATATCCTTATTAATAATTGAATATAATCTTAATTGCATTCATGATATTTGGTTTTAGCAAAAACCCTTAATAGTTGTTCAGTAGTTTATATGTTGTGATAGTGTTGAGTATTGAATAGATAATAGTTAATCACAAATTGTTATTACTTGGTATATTGATGTTGTTTTCCAAGGTTTATTATTGAGCTTTGATGTTATTGATTATATCACTTGTTAGATATTTGGCTCGCCATTGCATTTTTTTGGCTCCACAACAAAACAGGTTGATAGCATACTAGTGAAGATCGTTTTATTGTTGTCGAGATTCTAGGTAGAGAGACAATTTTCGAGTCTACAAGTATTATATCGAGGGATGGGAGTTTCTTTTTGTTCTGATAGATGATGGATAGTAAGTTGGGACCGTGTTTTCTTTCATTTTATAAACATTTATGCAATTTCTAGTTACGATGAGCTTAATATTTATGAGAGATATATAATTTATGATAGCTTTATATTGAGTATTTATGGTTTGAGTTATTTCGTGTCATCGGTTCGGGCCAAGTTGGGTGGTTTGGTTATGGGTCACCACAGTACCACCCTATGTAGGAGTCCTATTATAGTATTTCCATTTTTTTCATTCTTTATACTCTCAATGATGAGCATTTCATTTTGACAACTTAAATGACTAAAATTATAACAACACATTAAAATATGTGGGACCCATACTATAATCTTAGTCGTCCAAGTTATTAGGATGAAATCCTCACCATTGAAAATACACACCTACCTAAAGTTGATTCCTCCAGCTTTTCTTTCACACCCTTCCTCTATTTTGGCTTCACTATTAAATGCCAAATATTATTTTAGTTGAAGACACTAACATGGTACAAATGGGGGTCAAAGCAAATCCCTTGATTCGTTCCCATTGTAATTTGTTACTTTTAAGATATTATTGGCATTAAAGACTTTCTGATTAATTCTCTAGAATATTGTTATCTTTAGGACATCTTATCATTAATGAACATTAAATGTTTAGGTTTTGATAAAGTTTTATTTTTGTCATTTTTATGATTTTATTGAGTTCATTTATTTTTAGCTAGGACTATTGGTTCCTATAAATAGGAGGCCACTATATGACATAAATAGTTCACTGAGTATTGAATATGACTGTTCAAGCCCTGTGCTTGTTATTCCCCCTTCGCTTAGGGGGACCTACACCGGCAACTCGGATCAAATCATCCAATCCGGTCGGAACTAACCACGTAAAAAAACTTAAACTATAAATGTTTAATATAAATCTGTCATAAATTAAATATTCATTATAAATATTGAACTCCTCGAAATAATAGATTATATAAATATTCCTACAAAACAAAACAAAAGGCAACACAGTCCCAACATACCATCTTTCATTTATCAAAATTCAAAAGAAAACTCTCATCTCTCGATATAATGCTTCTAAACTCAAAAATCTTCTCTCTACATGGAATCTCCATAGTAATAAAACGATCTCCACTAGTATACTACTAATATTCTCTACTCTAGGGTTAAGAAAGTGCAAGGATGAGCCATATACCCAATAAGTGATATAATCAGTAACACTAGAAATCAATAATATGACTTGTAAAGCAACCTCAATATAAAAAAGCAATAATAATTTGCAAACAATTATCATCTATCTAAGACTTAATGCCATTACGACACATAAGTTGTAAGACAATTATCAAAGTTTTCACCGAAATTGAACATCATAAACATATTCGGGATTCCATCAAATTCGAATATTATCAATAATATAGGTTACTTCGAGCCTATCTTCACAATTATATGAGATATCACAATAATTTTTCATAATCTTATTCAGTCATAGTAAACTAACGACTACACACCTACTACCATCGGTTGGATAATATCCACGAGGTACCAATGCTTGCAAGTTTGACAAACGATCAACTCTATGATCTTATAATACTTGCCATAGGTGATGCACAAGTATCAAACTCAACTCTATCGAACAATATTTCCCGCCTCACCTCAAGGTTAGCCTAGAATATGTTACGCTCATATTTTTATGGTTCAACTGTGAGCCATGCCTAAACAGAAAAACAAACACTCTATCTCAATCCATATGTTAAACCAATACTCTTGATGCAATATCTTTCGATATCATATCATGCATTGTTCATAGGACAATAAGCATCCTTCTATGAACTAGATCTCAACTCATTGAGATATGAAAATCAATATTGGATAACTATAAACCACACTAAGATTCAACAATTTTCATATTCTTTGAGACTATAATATTTTCATATAATTTCCTTTATCATAACCATAGATATCTAAAAACATATACGCGTATCTAAAGATTGCGCAAAGAAAGACAGCCAACGACCAAAGGCAAGAAAGACAACTCCCCAACTACTCTAAGTACTCGGCTTGTGACACCCTCCTACTCCACTACTATCCTACGCACTCAGCATAGCTCTAGTGCCACATCTCAATCGTGAAATGTCGAAATTAACTTATTCCTTAATTCGTATTTGTCTTAATCTCTGTAATTATTTTTATTCGATTTTGAAATCAAACCTAAAAATCAATTCTTTTTACAGACTTAAATCCGAATATCAAGACGCGAACCTATATCAAATATCATTAAACAGCCCAAATAATAATATAATAATCAAACCACATGACCTAAAAACCACACCCGAAAGTGACCAAGTATTAATTAATTGACCTTAAACCATACGTAAGGAAGACAATCTCAACTGAATATTAGAGCATCAAAACTAAACTTTCAAAATTTGTAATCAAACTTAAACATCACTATAATAACAATATTATCGGTTGGTGGCCGAATATAAACTCTAACAGAAATAAAATGAAATATCATTTTCTAAATTGAATTATTACAGTACAATTAAAAGCATTCTAAACTAATCTCATGAAGCATTTAAAGACATGTAGGAGCATTGAACAAAAATTTAACATTTAAACATAATTTGTAAGGATTTAAGATATGTATTTCAGAAAATTTTATGAAATGGGAGTGGGATTTCATGCATATAAGGTCAAAAATAGTTTAAGTACGAAATTAAAATATGCACGAGTATTTTAAATAAAAAATATTCAAAAATTGTAAAAAAGATCAACAATGAACGGTTTGGTTACACTTACTTTCACTATTACTTGATTTTACTTTAATTTCTTCTCTTCCTCCTTTCTTTCTCTTCTTTTTTAGTCTTTCCTTTCAAAAATCAGCCAAAATTATCCAAGGGGCCTATTTATAGAAAACTAACAATGAGCGCTAGTTAAACTCGAATCAAGCATTGAGATATAATCCATACGATGCACGAACAACCCTCATATTCTAACATTATGTCTTAGACATGCACACGTGCCGCTTATGTGCAATTCAGGTGCAGATATTCTACCTAAAATGCGCTAATGTGTGAGTCATGTGTAGGTCAAACGCTACTCGATCTAATTCATACCAGTCCAATACTTATTTTTTGACCCGAAACCTTAAGTAATCTTGAAAATCTATAAATTTAACTAAATCATCATTAAAATACTCTTTTGGGATTCATAACTCATATCTAGGACAACCATCCTAGGCCACGCCAATCAAATGCCGAGCATACAAATCATAAACACACATAGGAAACATATTTATATTATAAAAGTATGAAATACTCCTACTTGCCATGTAGATGTTGGCATTAGAACTTCATTTCAAACACTCACCGAATAACAATGTGGCGTTCAAACGGTAACTCGCTTGTCAATTAGACGCCGCACAAAAAAAATGATAAAATTTGAGTCATATGAACATGAAAGTTAAGTATACAATTCCTATACGTTACTTGTCACATAGATAAATAATTGAAATCCAAGATAAGGAAGATCTTACAGATTTTAATTAACAAGTGTTAGGAAATAGTGTCTAACAACAATATAGATTTTATTTGCAAGGAATAACGATAGGGATTAAGAAACATCACTTCCTTGAGACGTGTGAAAATAGAGAATTAACAAATACAAATGGCCATCACTGCTACACCAAGAATAGATCTCAGGACTCAACACAGTGTGAAGAAACTAGCAGTCAGTGAATAGTTCTCCCTTAATTTCTTAGTATGGACAACAAGGTGCAGCAAATGGCAAAGAAGATGTTTCGACTTATAAAGAATATGAATGATAGTGCAAATACAATCAAGAGAGGGGCTAAAAGAAATGTACTTTGCTCTCCCATTATTGTGCTCTTATCCTAATTAATTGCCCAAATTAATAACATGGTGCAACCAAATGAAAGTATATTCAGACTTAATGATATGTAAGTACAAAAAAAAGCAGCCAAGAAAGGGGATGAATCGAGTGCTAATAAAATCCCACTTTTAATTGCACAAGTATACACATAATACAGTTTCAACAAGTCCATATAAATATTCTAAAACACTAATATTAATCATTAGCTACCAATGGAAGAATTACCAGAATACTTCAAAATTCCGCAAGTCCGATCCAAACGGTCCCAACATGAATTTAGCTTAGGCTCACCTTATCAAATAGCCTATTAATTACCTTCATTAATAATCTCTAAGGTCAAAAGTTAAATAAACCCGAGTCGAAACATAGCGGTATTACACCTACAGTATCCTTAGGTTGACATATTGGTTACGGTCATATTGGTATCGATCATATCATTATCGGACATATTAAATAATATGTATTGATATCAGATATACAATGAAGTTGATATATCCGTATTAGTTGATATTTTAAATATCAGCCCATATATCATCGATACGGTAGCATATCACTATATAGGAAAATATTCGTATTAGAGGGTTCAATAGTAATACATATCACCCAATATAGTGGTGCTTTTAGCCACTTCTTTGAGAGGATCCATAATGGATTTGTTAGCCTCACCATAAATGATTTCATTCTAATTATCCTACCATGGACTTCTTATAGTTTTTTCGGTAAAAAGGCTCTCATATCCACCCAGACCAATGGTTAAAATTATAAATTGGGTTAATAAATGGTAAAAATTAGATAGTCACTAAATTACTTAATACAATCTCTACCATTGATTCACCTAAATTCTAATCCTAGCTGTTGGGTCATGGGTGGATATAGGAGTCTCTCTAGTAAGAGGACTACAACAGCTGTCAGAATATGGAGGCTATCCATCATATTATATGGGGTTTGACAACTTGGAGTTTGCCAACTTCTCATTGACGATCCATATTTCTCTTCATGATAGGCACACCATTGAATCTAAGGCTTGGTTGGCAATCCAGTGGGCAGATGTGTCTTTGTTTCCTGGGCTAGCTTACAAGTTGCTTAGAAAACAGTCTTCCTCTTCTATAGTGGAAGTATGGTAGCAATAGGTCCACCATTCTTTAGTTTAAGAGATATGAATAATTTAAATACAAAATGTGTGGAGGATTTGGCTTTTGTTCACAATCACCTCTGTTTTCTATCAAGAGGTAGCCCACAGTACCATGATGAAAATACAAAAAAGAAGGATGTAGGTGAAGATGAATTTGGCTGCGTACAGAGATATAGGGGTGTTTAGATGGTGCAACTTTTCCTTGATGAACTACCAGAGGTGAAAATATCGGCTAATATTTATAATATCGACCCATATGTATTAGTATTAAGCCCCGATACCTATATTTCCCTACATCGCAATAATATTGTAACATATCAACTAATATTCAAATTATCAAACAATATGCCTAATATTTGGCAGATATATTGATTGATACAACAAATATATCGGCCGATATTGCTATATCATCTTATAATTTTAAGAAAATTTTCTTTCGACATATATGATACTTATAAATATTATTCAATATGTCCAATATCAATATGACTATGACCGACATTAATATCGTACCTATATTCACATCCATGTGTACTGCTGATGGTTGTTGAGAAAGGAATGACAATGTTATTGTCGAAGTTTGATAAGTGGCATATAGGTTCTTTAATTCATGGGGCTTGTAAAACACTGAATCTAGATTGCCTTTCTACTTGGATTTGTTATTAACTTAGAATAAACCCTGTTGAGGAATGAAAGAAGACTTTAATCTTTAAGTTTAACTCAGAAATCACCTGTTTTTTTTTGGGTGAGAAATAGTGTCAAACCGATATACCCAACAAGGATGAGCTCTTCCTGAAAGGAGGCGATCCACAGCAATGCCTATTGTCCCCTCTTCAAATTCTACTAATTCATGTACTGTTACTTCATTAAGACCATGAATAAAAGCAACGCCGTGGTAGCAATTGATTGGACATTTACGGATAAAATATTGTTTCAATGCGGGCTTCGAGGATGGTACCAAATCAATGCAGACTTTGAATACTAAATATGACCTCCAAAAAACAAGGCTCAAGGTTAGCCAGTGAGAACATTCAGTATCCATGAATCTTGAATGGCTATGTAAGGTTGATGACTTCGAAACTTCAAATAATGTAGGGCACGTTTGGAAAGTGTTCAATGGTCGAACCTCCAACGTTTTTTTATTTTTTGGATTTTTTCCTTCTTATGGGAAATTAATAGAGGTGCCACCTATGGATTTTGGCTTTGTTCCATAAATTCATATTTTATTTTTGTCATTTATTAACATCTCCGGACTGAACAATTGGAATCATTGAACAGCAACAAGTTTCCCAACCGACCAATTGTGCCTCAAATTTCCATTGATTTTGAGAAATGTTTTTCCAATAAGTAATTTTGATTTCCCCAAATTTGTTTCGTAGTATTTTTGTCACCACTTCCATGCTACATAGTGTGCCAGGCATCAATTATTACTTTCCATTTTGAAGAATAAGAACTGCCAAACTAAAGGCCATGGTATCGATAAGTATCAATAATGGACATAATTTTATTTCGCAAATCGTAACATATTGGAAAAATATCTGGTATTTCAATCAATATTTAAATATAGGTTGATATATTATCGATAAGGAGAATATATTACAATTTTATCGTAATACAGGGGACCGATATCAATATAAATAGGCTAAAATTTCATTTCATGATCTGCATTGAATATGAAGCTTAGAATAGTTTATATATTCAGGTTCGATTAAGGATTCATGAATAATAGATTTACCTTCAAGTTCAATGTCATTTTCATGAGCTGCTTCTAACATAGACATACCAACTGGAACCTTAATATGCTTTTCCTCTCCGTCCTTGTCTAAAAATGTCACATTTATTCTGAAAGATTGAACAAGCATAACATCAAAAAAAAAAAAAAAAAGAGTGGAAAATAGATATAAAACCATTGGCTCAAATAATAGATCCATGTAACATATCACAAGATAAAAATACTGTCCGACATCTATCAATATCAGGACATCGGCCCCATAGATACCGATATTTCTCGATATCATAACAATATTGTGATATATTATTATATTGATGATATATCTCAATATATCACAAATATTTTAAATATCGGTTGATACATCCAAAATCTAGCCGCTATATGATACGACCCTGTCAACTTACGATTTTTAAAAAAATTTTTTTGAATATATTCGATATCAATGTATATTGTCAGATATAGTCGTAACCATTGATGAAAATATCATCCGATACAATACGTATCAACCGATGTGTAATGGATTAGGGCCCCTGATACCGATATTTACCGATACTATAACAATATCATGAATGAAAATATAGGTATTGCTATTAGTAACAGTCACAACCATATCAGTATCAAGTATATTATAAAAAGAATAATTTTGAAAATTGTAATCTAAAATACAAATATTAGACATATTGGTTGATATATCATGAATATAGGAACATATCACAATTTTGCCAAGGTATCAAGGGAGACAGATATTGATATATGTAAGATATCAGCCGATATTTTTATCCATGTTCACACAGCTTTGTAGTTAGTGGGCCATCCCATTAGCACAAAGTTGACTACAGAATTACAACCAGTTATCAAATATTCACACATTTTGTATTTGGTGAAGAAAGAAATGACACTTAACAGTTTTTTGTCATCGTTCCCTTCTTTGCAAGCCTCACTGGCAGCTGTACTACAAAAAGGTTGATGTCTCTGAAAGAAAATCATATTTCACCATTATATAGATATTTTGAGCATAAAAATGCAAAGTAAACAGAAACATCAGGACAGATCTGAAGTAATATCCCAATTACTCAAAAGATAATAGCGTTATCAAATGCTATATGGGTGCATTATGAACATATGATACAGAACGTAAAAGCCATTATGTGCCTCATTACAGGCACAAGAATGCCTGAAGTTTGTTTCGTCATTTTTCATATTTTGTTTATTTAATGGGTTCATGCAAACTTAATGTGATTTATTTTATGACACTACTTCACCGTAACGTTATTAGGATCTACATATATGCCAAAAAACTACTTGCATCCTCAGTTTCTTGAGTAATAAGAATTTCAATTATGTTGAAATTCTCACTGATTGTTTTACATCAAATTCTGTCTGAGCCATCTTCTGTTGATCATAGATCAAAATAGAATATCGGCATATACATATTGAAAATTTAGAAGACCTAATAATACAGATATTTTTGGATATTAGCAAATGATCGCGATACAGATCAAAGTAATACTTCCATATTTTATTCCTTAACAAACATAACGGACTTGTAAAATCAAAAATTATTAAATATAGAACTAAGTTGCGGAAAGGATTGTTGGTGGGGTACACTCACAGTTTTAAGACATTGACCATGATATATTGGCGGACAGGTAAGGGCCACTTTTTTGCTTCATAGCCAAAACCCACATGTTTTTGTATAAAAAAAAGGCAAATTTTAGTATATAATACACTTTGATGTAATCATGAAAATAAATATTTTTGTCTGCATCACCCAATACGGCTAATACCAACACTGTCACAACTGATAATCACAAAGATACCAATATTATAATCCATGCTCTTGACAGTCAAGTTCTGCCAATGCCGTTATTCCCTAACTTTGTTGCACACTACAGCTATCTCCATAATATCTATCATCGAAACCCACAAAGAGAGCCAAAAGGAAAAAGAAAAAAACGAAGCACAACAGAGAAAAACAAAACCTACCCAATCCTGATAGGCTGGAACCCCAGCAGCAACATGGCCACCTAGAACTGCTCACCAACAACCATCCATCTCACTTGAAACCCAACCGATTCATTGTTCATCAATTCAACCCTAAAACACCAAACACTTACACAGCCAACCATCAAAGTCGAACCCCAAACTTAGTACTTCTCATTAATGAAAATATTAATATCGGTATTCATCGCAACTATATCGGTATTAGATATATTGAAAGACAAAAATATTTTGAAAATCGTAAGCTAACAGAACCATATCTACCAATAGTTTGAATATCAGCCGATATATTATAATATACAACTGAAACGGAAACATATCATGATATTATCACTGTACACATATCAGCCGATATTTGCATCAATGGTACCTTCCCATCCGATTCAGAATACATCAAACAGCCCATCCCAGATCCTTCCCTAATGCCACAGTTCTCTGTCAACTAATTTATCTCCCCTAGTCATCACCATCCTAAGTTATATATGGCACCGAAACATCATGTCGTTCATCGAGTGGGGAGAAGGGTAGGAACTGGTGTTTGGGATCCTATATTGTCTGAAAAAAGAAAGAATGTGCTTTATAAGAAGGTTTATATATTTCTATGATAATAGGTCTTTTCCCGGGAAACCTAGGAGTAACAAAATCGTGCGGATGTAGTTGTGGGTGCAGGCCCATGCCAACGGCCCAAAACAAACAATATATCATAATGTGGACTTAGATTGCAAAGAGCTCATCTCCACTTCTTCGCATTAGGAGAAAGTCTTTTCAAGTGTGGGAACTTGAAAAGGGATGTAAAGGTCACTATGTGCTCTTGGACAAGGAGGAGTTCTAAAGATGTGGGATGTTATAGCTAACTGCATTTGAAGACCAGAGAATGAGATTTTAGGAGAACAGAAAGGGAGTGTGCCATGCCAAAATGAAACTTGGTGGTGGTGCGAATAGGTCTAGGATAAAGTAAAAGTAAGAGAGATTGATATAAAATCTTGTACAAATGTGAAAACAATGAGAATATGAAGAAGTGCAAATGTTCTTAAAAAGAAGCAAAGAAGCCTTGTGCACAAGTCCACCTTTAATAGTTTTTCGATGACGATATCATTAATCAGATACAAGCATCCTGCATGAAGTGGTTAAGTGCTTTGGGGTCTAGTATGATCAAAGAAACTGCTTAACTTGAAGAAAAATACAATACGGTGGCTCATGTTGTATGGAGTAGAGTCGTGGGCTGTTAAATAGCAATATTAGCAAGCAAGGAAGATGAATTGATATTATATGGGAGAATGTCAAGGTAGAACCACTAAAAAAGTGAAAGATGCATTTGAGATGGTTTGATCATCCAAAGTAAGATCAATGAATGTGCAATTGGGCATATGAGAGCTTAGAAGAGGATTATTATAGAAGAGATAAAGAAAGACCAAAGAACACTGTGAGGAAGTTCAAGCATGGTCTTACACAGTTGGACTTAGTAGAGGACACGGCCTACAATAAAGTTGAATTAAGGCGAAGAATCCATATAATTGATCGAAAAGGCTTAGTTTAGTTCAGATTTTTTTTCAATTTATTTTAGGAAATGCTAAAAGAAGTTTGTAGGGCCATATATATGCATAATAGAGGTGAGCGATAGCAAGGTTACTCTATTGTGACCTAGAAGTCACAAATTCAACCATGGAATCCTCTTCTCTACAATGTAGAGTTAAGATTATATAAATATGAGTTTCCCTAAATCCCACAATACAAGGGCACATTAGGCCATATTTTTTGATATATAAGAATAATCTCTAGCTTTATTTTGGAGTAATTTGAATTTCAAAATTATTTGTTTGGTTATTCTTCCTAATTATCATACATCAATGTTTTGATTAAGTCAAACTCCGTCCAAGGTAAATCTACTTGTAACTAAAGCTGCTTCCTTGGCTGGATCATCGTAATAAGAACTGGCTGGAGGTGATTCAAACATGGGTATCACAAGATTCTAGATCCGATGCTAAATATTGGATCCGAGCAACCACAGAAAGAATCATTAATTAGAGCAGCTAGTTTGTAATAGCTCAACACTTAATTCCCAACTTTGATCATAAAAAACTGTTTGTCAGTTCTTTCCACAGATTAGCTAAATGCCAAGTGATTAAGCACATACTAAGCCCTTTTTTCCTCTTCGTGTGGCTGGAGTTAGTCCAAGAGGACCAAGCCAACTCTGGAGTGAAAGACTAATACATAGTTTTTAAAATTCTTCGTTCTGTAGTTGTACAAATATCAGGATGCAATATTTAGGATAATCTTTTGATTGTTTAGAGCATGAATTTATTTAGGAGACTGGAGAGAAAAATGAGATTCAGGGTCTTTTTTGGGGGCGGTTTATAATTTTCATGGCCAAGAATTCAACAGTATAAAAATATAATAATTAATGAATATTTAACCAAGGGAAAAAGTAACCAACCAAAGTCTGGAAATGACGGTAAAATGCATGCAAATATCGAGGTCTTTGTACAAATGTTGATTGCCCTAACAAAAGAAAACATCGGTGTCAAATAAATTAAATAAAAATCACAAAATTGCATAAAATATCTATTTATGTAAAGATTCCACAAACATGCAACGGCTATGAAGAAGATGCTTCAATGTAAAAGAAACATCACAAGCCCATGTTCATTACAAGAGCTCAACCAAAGTCCCCAGGTAGCAATAGAACAAATGCTCCGATGACCAGAATTACATAAAGACACATTTGTCAGTGATGTTTCAATATTTGGGGCAACTAAAAAAGAACTTTACCGAATAGTAAAGCTGTCTAAAAGAGGAAAAAATTGATGAAGGTTTTGCTTAAAAGGATCAAGGTGAGACTTTAGTGACAACTAGAGGTAACACTTATAAAGGTAAGACAGAGAGAAACAATTAAGATGGTTCAGAAAGTTTGAAATATACCAATGAGAAATAACAATTTGATTGAAGTCAGGTAACAGAAGCGGGTGGGATATCATAGGAGTCAAAACTCTTGCTGTGCAGTGTAGAAAGGAATTTGGCTTTTCTTCAACTTTTTAAGGGTATTGCCCAGAATCCAGATTGAGTGAAATGGTAGAAGAGGGTTCACATATCCTAGTAATAGTGAGACTTGAGGCTTTATCGATGTATGCACAATTGAACTCCGGAAACATTAAGAATAAATATCAGAGATTCATAAACGATCATCAGAGAAATTACTTTGAAGTTGCATACCATGATTCCTTTTATAGAATACAAGCACACTATAGTGTCAACTCATTGCCTCTCTCTTCACTTCAGCCACCAATATTTCACTGCCATCTATTATGTAAGACCAGAGATTGTGAATACCACATTACTTATGAGTCAATCTCTATGTTGTTAAAGGCACACCTAGGTTTAGGACTCAAAGCCTTCTCGGCATACCTAGGTAAGGCACATTCAAAGAGGGGCGCACCTAGGGTTTTAAGTGTGTGGTTTGTGTGCTTCATAGAATTTTTTAAAAAAAATTAAATTATTATTTTTTAAAATTTGCAATTATATTTAATTGTTACTTTTAATAGTAACTTGTATTTGTAAAACTAGGATTAATAAAAGTAGAGTTACTAATTAGAACAATGGATATACATTATTATGAGAATAATAAATTTATTTGAGGATGATTCTCTAACAAATAGTCTTATAGTTAAAATTATTAGAGTAAATAAAACTACGCATCATACTAAATTGAGAAATAGTGAAACCTCGAATATATGTACCTCTAAAGCTATTCCATCAGAGTTTATATATGATGAAGAATTTAACTTAGACATATAAAGATCAAGTCATTCAAACTTATAAAATAAGCAAGAAGAAGGAAATGAATTTCTATTTGATAATGATAATTATTACTCTTTGTTATGAGTACCTTGAAAATAATATTTTAAATTTCTTAATGAGTCTATTGTTCTTTTGCCTCTCTAGTGAGGTTGGGTTCATTAGTTAACATTTTTTATATTATTAATTGAACTATGAGTTCATAATTACAATGATGAACATATTTTGATTTCTTATCCCATTATTTATCTTTAACAATTAGACTTCACTACAAAGAGATCCTATATATATATAAAAAATAAATGGGCGCTTTACTTCTATCATGCTAGCACTTGGGCCTAAGTCCCACAGACTCTTTGCGTTTTGATGCGCCTTACGCCTTTAACATATATATATATCAAATGGACACTTTACTTCTATCAGGCTAGTGCTTGCGCCTAAGCCCCACAAACTCTTTGCACTTTGATGCAACTTGCACCTTTAACAATATTGGTCTAGCTTTATATTAAATTCTTGTAATTGATGCAGTAAACTGAAAAGAGGGTAGTGAGTGAATATGTTCCAGCCATGCAAGACCAATATTCCAATCAATATTGAACTCCAACTAGCTTTGGTGAAAAAAGAAGAAACATAAATAATTGAACTCAAATACAAAAACCATGGCACCCAGTTCTCAATTAGCAACACTATCGAACTCCAGAGAAGTTCAAATCTTCAACTTTGATGAAGGATTGTAGTGTTATGTTACCTAATGCCTTAAACTTCAATAAAGGATTGTAGTGTTACCCAATGCCATAAATTGTAGCAGCACAAATGTGTATAATCATCCAGTGAATTTAACTTCAATATGAGCGACAAAGATAGTAGATATTGACAACGTATCATCATCTATGGCATTCAAAAGACAAGCATGCATCAAAGATTCTCAACTTAAGGGATTGAGACAAGAAATCTGAGTCAATGTTTGTTTCATCATTCATCAGACTAAAGAGCATTCAAAAAATGGTGTCATTCTTACTAATCCAGCAATCTGGCAACATGTGAAATTCGCAGAGGTTTTGTATTCTGGGGCATAGCCATATTTTACCGCTATCTTAAATAAGGTAAACTAGACAGACTGCTCAAAAACCTAAGAAGTCAGAGGTTCTTTCAAAGTTCTGAGGGCATGGCTTGACTCTAAAACAACAAAGGGCAAATTGTTGATACAAGATCCAAAATTAAAAATGAGTCCAGGAGTTTTTAGGGCGAGCCTTATTACAACAGCTGAGTTGTTCCATTATAGCATGAAAATAATGGATATAAATGAGGAAACAAGCATCTCTGAATGGAAGTGTAAGGCTTGGTACATCTCATCATTATAAGAGCCCGAAATTGGGAAGCCTTGTGCACTAGATCAACCTTTTAACTGATGCATTGCATAGCCTTCTGTCAGCCAGCACTTTGATGCCCACTGCCCAGACAAAATGTTCCTCAAGAGAAAGTAGCCTGCTCAAGCCTCAAGGAATCTGACATCTATCCGAGAGTCCTAACTATAATTATAAAATTCTTGAATTCAATATACTGCAAATTATGGTAGGTTTAGCTATCAGTGCTTGTGGTAGTGCTAATTTGCAAGCTACCTCGCAAATACGCTCCTCCTAAGTGCAAGACCCTCAAGAAAATCAATTAAAAAACACATAAGCCCAAATGGCATACAATTGCGGGATGTTTGGACACTCTTCTAGTGAGTGCCGTGTGCCGAGAAAGTTTTCATCACCGTCACAGCCAAACCGGATGGAGTTAGCAAAGTAGAATGAATTGAAGATGTCATAACAATTGCTTAGCACATGACTAATCAGATCATGCACATCGTTCTGATCTTAAGGTTCTATTGTAGGGACAAATGGGAGTGTCAACATTGGTATCTCAACAGAGGTCCAAAAATAACTTCGAAGGTAATGTCCTTAGAATTTAACCTCTCGTCTCCTGCAAGGATGGACACATATAAATGTTACACCAGACATAAAAGCTATTTGCATTTTAATCATGCATTGGGACGATGATGATCTTTGGCCATTTAAACATTTATCCACCAAACGAAGCCTTAGCCACACACATGACCAGCTTGTAATCATTCCCATAAATCGAATCAATGCCTTCAAAGTTTCCTTTAGTATTCCATGATCAAGATCGAAAAGTTTCTAATCAGCATCCCATCCCCATGACGTAATAATTTTAATGCAGTCGTTCAACTCCTTTGTTCAAAGTCAAGCTGTCTTTAACCATTGTTGATTCTTATCATGCACCGCCTCTAACCAGTAAGACCAAAATCCTATCCATAACTCACATTATCTATCCAACTCCCCCTCCCAAAAACATGGTGGGGAATATAACACTTACAGAAATCAAAATCGTTAGCTTATTCTGAACCCTCATCACACCTATAATTCTACTTTGTCAGAATAGCATCTTCATTTCACCAAAACAGATTGTTTAACACATGCCACTCCAGTGACCTCATAGGAATTTGCACTGATGTGATTATATAAGATTTGTTTACTGATACTACCCGTTATGCTCACCTTTTAGAAGAGATATCCGGAGAAACTACAAATTAGAGCTTACCTTGAAAGCTTCCTAAAAAGCTATTTCAGTTTCTCACAAAGTAGGTCTGGGCTGTTCAAACAAGTTCCAATTCAGATCTTTTCCTAAACGACGTCAAACTATGTAACTTCTCAAAAAGCTCTTTGCAAAGTAAACAAGCTTCATATCAACAGTTTTGATTGGTACTTTAAAAAAAAAAAGTTTTTTTTTGAAAGAAAAGGACTAACCGAAGTGAACAAAAGACTGAATAAAACTACATTATAACCTACAAATATGCTGTCATTGGACAGACTACATAAATATTAGACAATAAAAGTTAATAAAGTTCTCCCAAGACCACTACATAGAGGCCAAGAAACCAATTCAACACCACCACTGAAATTTGTGAGGATGCCCTCCCAATGGACAAATCTACTATTTTATGGTAAGGCAACATTGCTCTTCCTTAACTTCAGGTATACCATGAATTATAGACGTTTGGTCATTATACCATTTGGGTAGACAATCATCACCATTATGCCCTTTTGCCCTTCTGCAGTCGTGATCTCCCTCAATCTAGTTGAAGGATGAAATTAAAGATGTCTTTCACCATCTCAGAGAGTGGACGGCTGACTGTGTCCCTTTCATATTCGAGCTAAAAATCTAACTTGGGAAACTAGAAATATGAAAAGCATCTCTGAATCAAAATAGGTTGTGTTTACGATTAATGGTTTTATACTATGATTCAGCCCTTGATGCAAATGCCCTTTCATCTTGGAGCATGGACTAAGTATAAGCCCACTTCATACAGTATTTGAGAGATTGTATATGATCGAGGGCTTCCCAGAAAAAGTGTAATTAAACACTCATCTAAAAGTATTCTAATATCATTTTAAGGAAGAAACTCAGCCCTAAAATTAAGTTGTATGGAGAATGCTCAACAATAGTTTTATTATCTTCGCACTCACATACCTTACCATTGTTATGCTAAAGGCCGACATAGGTGGAAAACATATGACAATCAGACCAAGCTCCAAGCCGATAAATTGCAGTAAACATCAAATAGTAGCTGCCCAAAATTGCAGATAAATCCCAAAATTGAAAGTCGAATAAGAGAAAAAACGAACCTTTCATTAAATCCCTGAACACGCAAGCTCCAAGCCGTGAGACTCTAGAAACTAACATAATCCTTCACGGCTGACAAATACCAAGAATCTGGAAAAGAGAGAGCAGGAATTTTACAACACAAGACCAAAATACGGACGTAAGAAATCAAAACGACAGTATTCATACAAAGAAAATTATCAACAAATACAAGGAAATGAAACAACTTTGCACATATTACCTAACCCTCAAATCCGATTTCAACGGTGAACTAATCCCTATTGGAAAATTTTTTGAGTTCCTCCTAATTGGCAAAAAACCAAACACTCGGTAGGCACTCAAGCAAAGGGTAACTGAATGAACAAATGGGGAAGCTGGAAAACTCAAAAGCAAGCAGTTTTAGCACAGAGAGACATGGGGATGATGAGAAGCATGGAAACGCAACTGCAACCAATCGCAACAGAGAAAAAAAATAGGTGAGTTTGAATACTACAACAAAGAGAAAGAAGCAAAAAATGAAATCAACCGACCTTTATATACTTCGATGATTAGAGCAACAGCAAACGAAAAAAGGGAGAATTAATTGGGCTTTGAGTCGAAATCCGAGTTCTTCTGCAGACGGGAGACAGGCTTTGCGTCGAAGCACACCAAAAGAAGAAACTTCAGAGAGTTGTCGCAGTCGCGAATCTTCATAAAAAGGAAAATGCGACGGCATTTTGGTGAATTCAAATAAAAATTTAAAAACACGACACAGATTGGAGATGCGGGGTATCGAACCCCGTACCTCTCGCATGCAAAGCGAGCGCTCTACCGTTTGAGCTACATCCCCATTCGGCTGCATTGTTGCGATTTACAAATAACTTAAAACAAAATTACTCAATACTATATTTCAGTGTTGAAAAATCTTCAAAACTCCAAAATCCTTACATAATTTTTACTTTATTAACACTACAACTTTGAATGGACGAGTTTGAATATATCAGACCTTGGGAAACTAGTTCATCAAGTAGCTGGCCCAATTTAAGCATAATTTCACTTTAAATTATGAGTAATACTATCTATCTGATTTATTTATAATCCTTCTGTAAATTATTCTTTATAAATGTGTGTTGGAATGTAAAATAAGCATAACACGTCGTCGCTAAACAAATCTGAATCCACTGTCAAATGTTAATCATCATTTGGTCCTGAATAAATATAAAGAACACAATATAACCAAATGCACACAAGTTGCACACTAAACTTAATATAAAAAACTTTTCTCGATTAAAAAATATATTACGAGATAACAAATAAAATCCACTATAAAGTATTTGATTATAACTAATCCCCTTCGAAAGTTATTTACGATAATTCATATGAATAATCAATTAAAAATTAACTCCTAACACATCTAATAAC
>JAODPA010088353.1:0-24272 GCA_025585075.1 Nepenthes mirabilis | reverse complement strand
AGAAGAAGGAAGGGGAAGGTGGCACGCTTGCGGCCAGAGAGGTCGACATTGAAAATGGAAGCCAAAGGAAGTCCTAGCCGTGATTTTCATCCTTTATTTGAGGAATTAGTGGTGTGAAGGAAGGGGGAGGTGCGCAAAAGCTGAGGTGAGAAATCAAGCGCCGTTAACACTGTCGGCTCCGTCGTCGGAAGAGAAATAAAAAAATTGAGGCAATCAAATCCTTTCTTTCTCTTTGTTGATATTGATTTGTTGCTTGCATGTACTGATTTGAGAAAATCAACCGAAATATCAATGATGGGAAAATGGGACCAAAAATAGAGTTATGGCTTTGGATAGCAAGGAAGAAGGAAGAAGAAGAGGAGAGGTGCACTGGTGAAGGCCGAGCAATGCTAAGGAGGTGGGCACACAGGCCAAAGCAAGACCCAGTCGCCGTTGCCAGAGACCTCACCATCACAGAGCTGCTACTATCATAGTCTACGCCATCATGCCATGCTAGATTACAGTCAGTGAAGGAAACAAGAGGATAGGCATGCGATAGAGAGAGGAGCGATCGGAAGGAAAGAGAAAGAGGAGAGAGAAAGTACAGTTCGGGTACCTTGGAGTATCCTTTTGTCAAATCTGTTAGGTATAATATCGAGGAAAATATCTGTAAACTATATCCTTTATCTGATTTTATGTCTGATGATGTTTGTTTACGTTTTAGAGATTTTATTTACATAGATGTTATTTTATTCACCCTATCTATTTATTTTGTGCATGCATGTATGCTTTACCAGTCGATTTAAAAGTTTTATTGGGTTTTATGATTTTGGAGAATATTTTTGGCATCCAAATGTCATTATATAGGAGCTTGGCTAAGAAGTTGTAGTTTCCAGTTGTGCTAGTCCAAAATCTCACGAGATAGAAGGTTTCGGTTGATAGAGAGGTAGGCAGTAGAGCAGAGACACTGAAGGGTGACAATGATAGTATATTTGAGTGGGACCATGGTGGTTTGAAATCCAGTGGATCAATTTGTGGCACCATAGTGGTCCATGGACCTGGGTGGGTTGAGATCTATTATAAAGAGCTGGCCAAGGGTTGCAGGCCTAAAATATAATTAGGATCCAATGATATGAGATAGTCAAGAGTTATAGACCTAAAATATAGTAAGGATCCAATGATATGAGATAATTAAGAGTTGCAAGCCTAAAATGTAGTTAGGATCTAATGATATGAGATGGATGAGAGCTACAAGCCTAAAATGTAGTCGGAATCCAATAATATGATATTGTTGAGAGTTGTAGGCCTAAAATGAAGTTGGGATCCAATGATATGAGTTAGTCGACAAGCCTAAAATATAGTCGAAATTTAATGATATGAGATGGCAAAGAGTTGTAAGTTTAAAATGTAGTTGAGATCAAATGATAGAGAAAGGTCGAGAGTTGTAAACCTTAAATGAAGTCAGTATCTAATGATATGCGATAGTCGAGAGTTACAGGCCTAAAATATAGTCAGGATCCAATGAGATGAATTGGCCAAGAGCTGCCTAAGATGTAGTTGGGATCTAATGATATGAAATAGCCGAGTTCTACATGCCTAAAATGTAGTCAGGATCCAATGATATGTGACTGTCGAGAACTAATTATAAGATATTTTTGATATGAGATTCTGTTTCAGGTGTAATGATGGCCTTCTGATATGAGATTCTACTTCAAGTGTGATGATGGCTTTCTTATTTGAGATTCTGCTTCGGAATTGATGATTCAATTTCTGATATCGACAATTTAGATTTGAATTTATTATAAGTTTTGATATTTTTTTATGAACTCTCCATCTAATTTATATATGCTATTTATACATGTAAATATTGATACTTGTTCAGCTTTTGACTCATATTTTTTATATTTTGCCCCTTCAGATTTGTAGAGGGTTGGGATATTTTGTAGGAGTTAGACGAGATTTGACACGCTATCACCTTACTTGGTGAGTTTTGTATCTATTATGAGTCAGATGGTATTGGTTATATTTATCTGTTGTTTGGATTAGGTCTATTATAAGTTTTACTTTGGATATTGAAATTAGCCGAGAGTAGGACTTTAAACTGTGTATTGAGGACCGTTGGATTTAATATATTATGTAAATGAATTTTTTTGTTTGGATACCTCCCTTATGACTGTTTGGAGCATGTCATTTATATTTTGTCTGGATAGTTGTTTGATGAGGTCCTTTGTGGGTTTCGATTTTTTGGGACTTATATATGTGGTCTATCACACCCAAATTTTAAGACTTAATATTTATTATTAAATTTATTTGTAATTTTAATTATATTAGTAATAATTAATTAAACATGCTAAGTTTAGAGATGTGACAACAACAAATAGGATGTCAGAGGTATGCAGGACTCACTTTTTGGTATATCAGCTGACACTCAAGTCAGAAATCCTTCTTCGATGGAGAGAAAGATAGAGGAATGCAAGGTGCATGGATGTACAAATGAGGAGATTGAGTATTGGTTGGTGGATTGAGCTCCGAGAGGTGCACTCAACTGGGAGCGGCATTTTAGAGAGTGCACTCTAAAAGAAGGACAACATGTGAGAGGGATGCACTCGTAGATTGAAAGGCTTTGAACAACGTGTGCTTGTGGGTAGAGTGATTTTTCTCTGACTATCTGGTCTCAATGTGTTGGAATGCCTAAGCCTTAGGAACCGCTTTGAAAATTTGAGAGTTTACCCCTTCCCTTGCTGAGGAGGAGGCATATTTATAAAATGAGTACCGATTTAGCCAACGTTGCGCCTTATGTCTAATGACAGTTGTTTGCTTAGATCCGCTGAGCTGTTTCAGCGATCACGGGAAGGAGTTATGGTAATCATTGTCATCCAGGAATATTTGATCCACTAATCATGGGGGCTACATGGTAGCTGTAGCCTGAGAAGATTTATTGAGCCACAACTACCATCCTGGAAAGATACGTAATCATTGGGTGATATTCTGGGTATATTTGTTGAGCTGATAGAGCAAGCATAGGGTCGTAGTATGGTACGTGTTAACTACTTATATGTGTTGAGTTGTGAAGGTTGTTGGCTGCTGAATTGGAATGACAACCACTAGAGCAGTGTATTACGTAACCCTAATTGCCCGTTTTCTATTGGGCGATTCCGAGTGAACCCATTGGAGCCAACTATGTTGCCTTTCGAATCTTGGGCCAAGGAGTGTCCTGCTGGGCTTCTAGTTTTTGGGCCTCCCTTTCTTCAGCAAGCTGAGTTTCTTTGCCAACCCATGGGTTTCCATACTCGTCACTAACCCCCATACTGGAAGGTTTGAATCTTCAACTCTCGACATGTTCATTGATAGGATGCTAGCTGTTGGTTTGCATGCGTATTCCTTCCCCAGGTTGTCTGCTGATTTACCACTTAATCAGGCAAGATTTTGGTAGGATTTGATTCGATCCTCTACAAATAACACTAGCATGGGAAATCTCCTTGCATTGATTTCTCACTGATTCTATTCTCGATTATAAATGGAGGGGCTCTCTATATCTTGTATTATAATTCGTCTTCTCCAGCCAAGCGGCATGAGAGTTCAGAGTTAGCATGGAGTCAACGTTGCCACAAGTCGGGATTGGAGAAAGTTCTTCTCTAATGTTTGAAGCTAATGTCTGAGGATGCACTTGAGATCTACCTTGGTTACCCTCTTTTATACCGAAATTCACATTTGTTTTCGTCTTTTACGCCTATCTCAAAACCAGGCCGAATATTTCTGAGCAAAATCCTGAGTTTTGAGTGGCAACTCTCTATTCTCCTTGTCATCACCGGATGCTTCTCTCTATGGTGGGTTTCTAATTAGTATGGTTGTTCCTTCTCCCATCCATTTTAGAAACCCTACTCCTTTGTAGCTCTGCTCCAAGCCTTGATAAGATAGAGGGTTTCTTTTTTATTTTGTCTCCCATATAATAACAAGTGCATTGTGCCTTGTTCTTGCAAGGGAAGGCTTTTCAATTGCCTTTGTTGGTATTGCGGCCTAGTGGTCGACGTTGCGGTGTTGGCCAATGAGCTTTTCTCGACGGTCCATCCTTGTAGAAGTCGGTTGGAGGACTATAGTCGATCGCTGCTCCATGTATTTTTTTTTATTTCCTTCTAAATTATACATCTACTATTATAAGATTGTTGTATGTTATAAAATAAATTAATGAATGGAACTTCCTAAGTATTATTTGTCTTTATATTGTGTGGTTCTAATATTTTTATTTGATGTGAATAGTTATAGTGCTTGAATATTTCTTTTTCTTACATATAATTTCTGATAGTCTAACAATCCGAACCACTAATAACTCGGTCTTCTAATAGTCCGACTGGGAATAACGTGTCCTGAATGCATGGCTAGGATATAGACCAACTGAACTTGTCTTGAGCTCACCAGGGTTGTGTGCCTCCAATTTGACATCTTGGTAAAAGGTGTGTCAAGGCATATTACTTGTGTCGTGCCTCCGACTCGCTGATCTTTAGGGCTATCAGCTGTCAGCAGGCTGAACATGGAGACGTAGCATCAGTCATCATAACTGGCCTAGCGAGCTAACATGCTACAACACTTTGCGGTGTGGGTACGTGTCGCGGTCATTATGGAGACATGCCTCTTCGATTCCTCATGCGACGTCATTTTGAGGCTAAGGCCTTGGCTATTTAAATGCTAACCTCTAGTTGTTTCTGCACTTCTTTTCTTGACTTGAATCACTCTAGCCTGATTTGCCTTTCTTGCCTTCCATGGCTTCCCCGAGCATCAATGAGATCCCATCTGTTCTCACTTCCCATGATGTGGAGTCTTTGTACATTCGATACAATATCCCAAGCACTATCTCATACGTATTGCCCGTCAATGATGATAGGGCATGCTTCCTGTGGCATGGGTTCATTATCATCTACGAGGCCCATCTGAAGGGAGGCCATCGTATCCCTTTTGCACAGGAGTTGTACAAGATTCTGGTGTCTTTGGACATTCCGGTAGCATGCCTCTACCCTAATACCACTCAATACTTGGTTTCCCTCTGCGTCTTTTTTCGCCACCATGAGCATTTTTTAAATGCCTTAACCGTGAAAATGATCTTCCGATTCAACCAGGAAGCAGACTAGACTTCATTCACCCCCATATGTAGTATCGAATAAGCGGGGGGAATCCAGACTCTGTAAAAAGTTAGAATGATTGGTTCTTTTATTTGTCTGTCCCTTCCAATTGGATCTCTTCCAACAAATGTGTAAAGTGGAGGGTACCTATGTCGACAATATCTTGGATTGGGAGGAATACGTGACAAAGCTCCTAACAAAGTTTGTAGAGAAGCATTCAGTCTCCTTTCATTGAAAGGACTTTTAACTGTCTGTGAGGGCATTTGTGCAAGCTGAGTAGGAGTTTCGGATGGAATGGGCAAATGTCACTATTCTGCCACTTCACAAATCCAAGAGGAAACCGGGGTCATTGTTCATCCGAGATCTCCTGAAAGGGCAGCTTTGTCTCTTTCCTCCTCTAACTCCAATTCGGCCATTGAAGAGGTGGCGCAGAATATGGACGAGTCATCCAGGAGGCTAGGCTCTATCCCTTCTTCTTCGGTTAGAGAAGTTTTTGAGGTGGCGGTTGGGTTTGTCGAGGGCGGTGAGCCCCCTATTCCTTTTTCTTTGAGAATAAGTGACCCCGAGACTGATGAGCCAATCAATGCTCCAAACTTAACCAAGTACACGGTCCCTATTTTCATTTATTTGTCACCCGATGAACCTGTGACCAACCCTCCTAATATTTGTGTTGAGGAGGGTCCTAGCAATGATCAAGTAGCTGAAGCTCGGGTAGAGAATAATGCAGAGGCAGTGGCAACTGATGAGGCGCCACTCTCAGAGGCTCCGACGCTTGAAGTCCCGAGTGTTTTGGGTACTCCTCCTTCACCTCCAAGTTTCGGGGTGCCACTCCACCCTCATGCAGTGCCTCTACTGGGTTGGAGGACTCCATCTAGTTATTCACCCGATCTCCATCGAGTCCTTCGTCCTCGAAGGAGCAACCTTTCATTGAGGGATGGTTTTACGGAGTTTTCATTCTGTGATAACATCTTTGTATCCATTCCTGACCAACTGTTCCTTTTAGCTTGGTAGGCGTAGGAGGAGCTTCGCATCATGGCGAAGGCTCTGCATTGGCTAAAAGTCGAGATCTCCTGCCTCTCTCAGTTGCATGTCGATCCTGCCATGCTCAAAGAGATGGAGGGCCAAGTAAACACTACCATTGCCTAGGCTCTTCAGAGTCAAACGTGGGCTACTAACATTGACCGTGAGCTGTCCGAATCCAAGGTGAGATCCAAAGAACTCAAGGAGGAGACATCTTGAGCTTTGGATAAAATCGCCTCGCTCAAGGATGTACTTTTTAGGGCTGAGCGACAACTCACTAATATCCAGAGTGAGTGTGCCCGACTTGAGAAAGAACTAAGGACCCAATTCCAATCGGAGGAAGTTGGCCATGTATTGGATGACAGATTTTGGGATGGAGTTCACCTCTACAGATGGAATGCATCCTTGGTGGCTCTAGACTTTCTTGATGGCTTCTTTGATTTGAGGAACACTTGTACCCAATTCCAACTTTAGTGCGCAAGCTCCTTGGGCCATCATGCTCAACCTTGTATAGATCATTCGGTTGTTTGGACTGAGGTTTAGGGTTTGACCTCGTTTGGGCTACTTGGTCAACTAGATCGAGGTTTTTGACCAGGCTATAGCTAGTCAAGTTGCAGGAGAAGGCGTTCACCCGACTTAGGAGTAATTTAAGTCATTTGATTTTATGTGATAGCATGCAAGCATTTACATGAATAATAAAGTAAACAAACAGTCATTTTATTAATTGAGATATGGTACATAGTAAAAGCGACTTGTGTGATGTGTGCTAGACTTACCTGTATTTGGGAGGAATCATTAATAATACTTTTTAAGGTGAATGACATTCCTTGTCTTTGGGACCAGTTTTTTGTTCTAAGTGTGTAGCTTGTACATTCCACTTTGGATAATCGCTAAGATAAGGAATAACCCCTCTCAATTCAAAAAAATTTCATTCTTGTTGACGTTCTTGCCTTTACCTCTATGCTCAATAGAATTAGATCCCCCACCTTAAATTACCGTGCTTTTATCTTCTTGTTGTAGTATCGAGTAATCCATTACTAATAAATCATCATGTGCAATCTAGATGCATCCCAAGTTTCTTCGAGCTAGTCGAGATGCTCTCTAAATTATTGGGAATTGCTAAGTGGTTTGCAATTCTTGACTCTTAGCCTAGGCAGCCCAATCTTTACTTGAATGACCACTTCAATTCCAGAGCATAAACTGAATGGTGTCTCACAAGTAGGTTACCTTGACATCATCCTGTATGACCACAGCACGGAGGGTAGTTCATTCACCAAAGGCCCCTGTGTCTTCTAGCTTTGTTTTCAACCCGTATAGTAATGTTCGGTTAACTTATCCATTAGCTTGAGGATAGGTGATGAAAATGTGAACCAACCAAATTCTCAAACTCGTGCAGTACTGGGTGAAACATTTGCCAGTGAATAGGGTCTTATTGTTGGTCACTTGACCTCAGGAATCTCGAATCTATATACGATACTCTGCCGAACAAATTCTACTGCACTTTGTTTGATTATCTATGCCAATGGGGAGGTTTTAACCCATTTTGTAAAGTAGTCAGTGCCAATTATGACAAATTTTCTTTGCCCAAAAGTAATGGGCAATGGGCTAAGTATGTCAAGTCCCTACTATGCGAACGGCCATAGCAACTACAAAGCCTATAGTTTTGTGTGCAGCTGATGAGGAATGTTGTCGTGGACTTGGCAGCTCTTGCATTTCTTCATAAATTTTATGGCATCTCTTTTCATTGTTGGTCAATAGTAGTCCTATTGCATAGCTTCAAATGCTAAATTCTTGCCTCCGATGTGTGACCTACAGATATCGAGGTGCACCTTGCTCAGTGCGTAGTCAATTTTCTCTAGCTTAAGACACCGCATGTAGGGTGTTGAGTACCCTCATTGGTACAGCTTTTTATCCATGATAGCATACAAGCCTGCTCTCTTCATTATGCACTTGGCTTCCTCTGGGTTTTTCGATAGAAGGCCGTTAGTAAGGTACTTTCTGTATAAAGTCATCCAATTTTCATTGTTAGAGATTTGTAACACCTCTCATCTGGCTCTTCCACGCTCAAGGTGGCATGAACTTTTGGCATGTCTCAGGCATATTGCTTAGGATTGTCCATTGTTGTTACTGTTGCCACCTGATTTGCCTTCTAATTGTCCTCTCTTGGGATATGGATTATCTAGATCTTATCAAACGCCTGAATCAGGCCTTTTGCTCTAGCAATATACTTTACGAGCAAAGGGTTAGTCACCTCAAAATTCCCAGGGGCCTAGTTTACAATTAGTTTCGAGTCACTGTAGAGAACTAGGTTCCTCGCCTAGCATTCCTTAGCTAGTCTGATCCCAGCTAATAGTGATTCGTACTCAATGACATTATTGGTGGTTGGAAATCCGATGGTCATAGAATACTTTATTTCTAACTAATCAAGAGTCCTCAGGATCATGCCCACTTCGCTTCTTGATTGAATCGATGATCTATCCACGTGTAATATCCAGATCAGCGCATCTTCTTACTGGCTGGTGCCTTCGCATGGGTTGAGGGCATCCAGAATTGGAGTTGTCATTTTGATCATAAAATTTGCGAGGACCTGAACTTTTATGACTAGTCATGATAGAAATTTCACGTCAAACTTGTCCAATTTAATGGCCTATTTAACTAGTTATTTAAATATGTTGGGTTTCTGTAAGATTCCCTTTAGTGGTCGGTCCATCAGGACAACAACCTTATGCACTTGGAAGTACGGTCGTAGTTTCCTAGCAGGATAGACGAGCATTAGAACAATTCTCTCGGCATACGAGTAATGAGTGTCAGTATTTGTTAAGATTTTATTGACATCGTAGACCTATCATTATATCACGGACTGCTACTTGATCAAGACTGAACTTAATGCTGTATCCAAAACCGTAAGGTATAAGCATAACACTTCGCCTTATTGGGGTGACATTAAGAGAGGGAGCTAGTGAGGTATTCCTTTAGTTCTGGGAAGGTAGCTTGACATTTTACCATCCATTAGAATCCCCTCGCCTTAGTTCCTCTTAAAGCCTTAAAGAAGGAAAGATACTTCTCTGCCGATTTGGTTAGGAAGTGAGAGAGTGCTGCAAGTCTTTCAATGAGCCTCTGGATTTTCTTCACAGTTTGAGATGGGTTTATCTCTATGATGGCTTTTACCTTCTCGGGGTTTGCTTTTATTCCCTACTAGGAGACAATAAAGCCTAAGGATATTCAGAAAATACTTTGAAGGTACACTTCGTTGGATTCAATTTCATTTCGTGCGTTTGGAGTATTTTGAAGGCCTTGCCAAGGTCACAAAATGATCATTGGTTGCTCTGCTTTTAACGAGTATATCATCCTCATTTGCCTCCATATTTCGCTCAACCTGAGCCTTAAACATTCTATTTATAAGTCATTAGTATGTGGCTCCTACGTTCTTCAAACTGAAAGGTATAATTTTGTAACAATACGTCTCCTGGTTTATCATGAAAGAAATGTGTTCTTCGTCTTCTAAACTCATCTAAATCTAGTTGTAACCCAAGTAAGCATCCATGATGTTGAGCAACTTGTGCGTAGATATGGAGTCTACCAATAGATCAATCCTTGGGAGTGGAAAACTATCTTTCGAACATGCCTTATTCACATCGGTGAAATCAATGCTCATCCTCAATTTACCATTGCTCTTTTTGATGATGACCACATTAAACAGCCAATTCGAGTTTTGGACTTTCTTTATAAAACCTGTGTCAAATAGCTTCTTTACCTCTTCTCGTATGGAAATTATCTTCTCAATGGAGTGGGTTCTCCGTTTGGGGATCACATTAGTCAGCCAATCGGGTTTTGGACCTCCCCTATAAAACCTGTGTCAAGTAGCCTCTTCACATCTTCCCGTATGACAATTAACTTCTCAATAGAGTAGTTTCTCTACTTTTGCCTAATAGGTTTGTGATCGGGATCAAGGCCCAACTTGTGGTCCATTACTCCAATCGGTATCCCTGACATATTGGTGGGAGTCCACATAAATATATTAGAGTTTTACCAAAATAAAGTTATTAACTGATCACATAGGTAACCCGTCAGTGAGCACTCGATTTGGACATATTTTTTAGGCTCATTGGGATCTAGAGGGATATGAGTGGTCGACTCATCAGACTATACTTGTTGTGGAATCACTTCATCCCGAAGATCAAAGTCTTCGGGCGGTTGGTCAAGAGTAACTTGAGTGACTTGGGACAAATAGTATGTCTGGCCGGTGACTTGGTCACCTAAGACCTCTCCAACGCTGCATGCTGTCAAGAACTTCATTTTTAGATGTAGGATCGACATCACTACTCCGAATACTGTTAGGTAGGGTCATCCCAAGATAGCGTTGTAGGACGAGGGTAAGTCGGCTATTAGGAATGTGAGCATGCGAGATGCTATTTTTGGATACGTCTCTAGTATGACCTCCAGTTGGACGGTCTCCTATACTGATACTAGTTCATTATCTAATATGTATAGAGGTCCCCCAACCAATTTTATCTGATTTTTTTTAGTCTAAGCTTAAAGTAGATATCAAGATATCACAAATTTCGTAAGCTTTTATTATTAATAAAGACTCGTTTTAATTGGTAGTCAATTGTATCATCTGAAACGAGTGCAGATACAATCAGATAGTCAGTATAGAGAGTTATTATATATATCATATCATCGTTACTAAAATTAATGACATCATTCCTAACTCCTGCCCTCAGCTTCTTGCTACTAGAAGCTTTCTCTAAGCAATTCGAGGCATTGCTTTTGGGTGGTCTTATGGCTACCATGTTGACTACATTACCACGACCTAGTTTTTCGGCTACTCCAGCTCGTCTTTGCCTGCTCAATTGAGATCCTACATTGGATTTTGCAGAAATCTAGTAAGGTACCCTTTTCGAACAAGAGCCTTGATCTCCTTTTGCAGAGTCTGGTAGTTTTCAATGCTGTGGTTCGAAAATCGATGGTAGAAGTAATATTTCGATTGATCTTCTCCCTCTAAATTCTTGGGTTGCTTTGACCACTTTAGAAACTTTTTATCCTGAATTTGTATGAGAATATTTGTCCAAATGTCATTCAGTGGTGTCAGGTTCGGGGAACTAAACTCCCTTTTGATGCCTGACTTGACCCTTGGCTATTTCGTGAAATCTCAAGAGCTAGTGTTGTATCCATTCCTCTTCTTTCCATTTGTCAATCTCGGGTGGTGGTGGTCTATGCGCTTCGACCGATTTGCTTCGTTGACCTTCTCAGTAGCTATGTATGCATAGGTAATAGTCAATCTGAGGTTACTGCTGGACCAAGTGCTTGAAGAAGTCACCCGATTGTAAAGGTCACCACAAAGGTATTCAGCTTCACCTCATCGGTGAGCTTGGATATTTTTTAAGTCTCAGCATTGAAAGCATAGCAAGGTAAAGAAGTGATCCAAATGGTTCATCAAATCGAAACATTCACCGTATGATTCCAAGGTCGGCATCTTAAACTTTGAGGAAGTGGCTGCATCCAAATCTCTCTCATAAATGGTGACATTCTCAGGTCAGTTGAGTGTCTTTCAGTACTTCCTCTGAACAATTGTTGTTTAATCTTCCTTACCCTATCCTCCATTTGAAAGGAGGACGCAGTCCTGTTTACGTTGAAAAAGCTCCTCAACTCCAAGTGGTTCAGAGAGATATACTGGATTGGGTAGCTATGAACCCTCCTTAGTCATGTGACGGACCGGCAACATTCCATTGTATGCGGCCATCCGTCAATCGAAACCATTCATATACTCTGGTTAAAAAGGTCGATTTAAATTTTTTCTTTTATTTAATATACACTTTACATCGCGTACACAGGATCACATAAGGCCCAACTTCGTGAGTTGGCGGCCAGGGAGGGGCCGTGGGTTCTCTCTCTCTTGACCGGCCAAAACGAGGTCGGTCAGACATGAAGGTCCCAAAAACAAACTGAGGTGCCCCTAGGAATCACAAATAACTCAAATCATAACAGCGTACGGAAGCATACTAATATTCATTAACTTTCAGCAACGGAAGTATTTTACAAATCGTTCCAAAACATCAAAAGCGGAACCACCAATTTTACTCCTTTGTTGCTTAAATTCCGGCCAGCTATCCTGCCTATCCAGTCCATCGGATTTTATACTTTTTCGTCTGGCATAAACTCGTCATCATCATCATCTAGAAAATAGAAAGGGTGAACTAGAGAGCCCAGCAAGGTACTCATGCATAATTCCTGCATAGTCATGAATAATGAGGCAAACAGACAGAATGCAATAGAGGCGCATATGCATACCGTTTCATAAAACATGGCCGGAGACAATGCAAACAGATTCCAAAGTCATTTTTATGCAATTTGATTTTCAAAAATATGCTTCTGTTTTCAAATTCACTTCCATAAAAAACCGGCTATATTTAAGGTCTGTAATTCTCGACCATCATATCTCAAATAATAACTACATTTAAGGTCTGCAGCTCTCAACTCTATGAATCATCAAATCTCATAAACGCTACATTTAAGGTCCGTAATCATGACCATCCAAAACGGCTACATTTAAGGTCCGCAATCTTGACCAATCAAATGGCTACAATTAAGGTCTACAGCTCTCGACCATCATATCTCAATAACGGCTACATTTAAGGCCAACAACTACTCGGCCATCAAATACATAGTTCCGCAAATCCGAAGTTAAATTATGCAATTAACAAAAGGCCCTTCTTTTAGAGTCTAAAAAACTGCCGGAGGTCCTTTATTATCAAAAGGCCGGAGGTCATTTTGTCATGCAATAACCGGACATCTTAAACTTGATCATGGCCAAACTTCTTTAAACGTGCAAGCATCAAACTTCGTGTAATTAAGTAAATATCCGGACATTATAAAATAACAAGGCATCAATAGATAACAGGACGTCATTTTAAATCATGCAATAATCTAACTTCATGCAATTAAATAAGTGGCCGGACATCATGAAATAACTGAACGTCATAAATAACCGGACGTCGTTAGATAGGCAATTAATCAGGGCTTCCTTTAACAGACATGATACACTTACATTAAAACATGAACTTAAACGATGAGTACACTTGCATTAAGTCATAAACTTAAAAACAGGGAGTACGCTTGCCTAAATCTCCTAACTTAGAGCCGGCATGGAATTCTTTCTTGGTTCTTCCACCAGAAAGCTTAGCCGAGAGCTTTCCCTCCATGTTTTCTTAAATTCTCTTGTCCCTAATTTATAGACCTCTGGTCTGATGGTAGTAGTTAGGACAGGTTAACCACTCGGAGGTGGTTGAAAGTCCGTTACAAACCTAGGCGTGGTCATCCTGACCTTAATCATAATTGGTCATCTCGTCAAGAAATTGGGCGGTCAACTCTCCCTCTACGTTTTCGGTCAACTGCCGTTGACTGGTTTAATATCCCCTCTTTCTATCACACAACACCTCCGAAAACAGCGTTCAGCGTCTTCAGTATTGTCTCCGAAAAACTCTTCAATGGCCTCCGAAAGACTCCTCAGTCTTCTTCTGGAAATCGTCTCCGGAAGTCATTGTCTAAGGTCTCCGAAAACATTCCCAAATTTCCTTCGAAAATTGCCTCTTAGTTCTCTTCGGAATCGTTTTATTATCTAAGGTCTTCTTTCTAGGGTCTCCGAAAATTCCTCAATGGTCTCCAGAAACAAGGCCTCCAGAAAGGTCTCCGGAAAAACTCCTTAATTGTGTCCGAAAAAGAAGGCCTCCGAACTTTTAGCCTTTAATAACAACATCTCCGGAGATCAAGGTCTCTTGAAACTTTAGCCTCTAAACTTCAGCGTCTTCGAAGATCAAGGTCTCCGGAACTTTATTCTCTAAACTCCCAAGTCTCCAAATTCAACATCTCTGGAGATCAAGGTCTTCGAAACTTTACATATGGCCTCCGGAGATCTCCTCCGAAATCCTATCAAAAATCTCCGAAAAAGTAGTCTCCGGAGGTCATCTAAAGGTCTCCGAAAATCACTAATTCTTCTTACCTTCGGAGATCAAGGTCTCCGGAGATCATTGTTCACGGTCTCCGGGAAATCATGCCTATTGAAACTTGGTCGACCGGCCTTCATGGCTTTAACACTTCCAGCCTCCTTCTTCCCCTTCGGTCAACGGGTGTTTGATCGAATAACCTCCCTTCGCGTTTTCAGTCAACTAGCGTTGACCGGTAAAATTTTTCCTCACGTTTTCCGGTCAACAGGTATTAACTGGATTAATTTTTCTCATCATATTTTTTGGTCAATGACAGTTGACCGAATAACTTCCTTTTACTCTTTTACTCTAACATTTTATTAACTTAATGACTGGGATTTTCTATGATTTGGAATCTAGGCCGTTACAATCTCCCCTACTTATAGAAATTTATCCTCAAAATTTTGACGAGCCTTAGCCTGTCATTTGCCAGGCTCCACCTCATGCTTGCTACGTAGATTAAGTCTTTTACTACTACTTTGAGATGCAAAAGGGTGAGAAGAAGTTAAATCTGCAGAAGGTACCTTTAATCATACTCGATGACACTTTGGTATCCTGAATTGTCACTGCAAAGGCTTTAGATGGAACAGTGGGCTTTTTTATATCCGACTTTTTAAGCGTGGGTCAATCCTTGACTCAGTGACCTTGTTGACCACAGTTAAAACAAGCCCCCGTTAGCTTAAAACAAGTTTTTTTTCTAAGTGCTTTCCTCCGCAGTGGGTGTAATTTTCTGTAGATGCTTGGAAACTGAACGTTAGCTCAATTTCAGTGCTACTCTTCTCTTGATCCGATACTTTCCCCTTTTTAGATGGCCCTAGGGATCCTGGACTGGTTCCCTCACTCAGACACCTTCAACTAACTGCCCTCTTTTTAAAAAATTCTTCATTCTCAATTTCTTTCTCATAAATAATGGCCATATCAAATACCTCTTTATATGAAAGTAACTTCAATGTGGATAGGTGTTTTCTAATATCGTCCCTTAGACATCGAAAAAATCCTCTATCCCTTCTTTCTTCATCCTCTACCATATAGGGAGCATATCTAGATAGCTCCGAAAACTTTGCATCGTACTCGGCTACGGTACGAGTGCCTTGTCTTAATCGTAAGAACTCATCTTCCTTCTGCCCCCAAAGACTGGCAGGAAAATATTTCTCCAAAAATACCGCCTCGAGCATACCCCAGGTAATTTCATTCTCTGGCATCCCAAACGCTCTTTTCTGCATCTTCCACCAGTGATGAGCCTCTCCCACTAACTTATAAGACGCAAACAGAACTCTATCATCGGCCAGACATTTAATCACCGCAAACACTTTCTTTATCCGTTAGATCCAAGTTTCTGCTTTTATTTGGTCTGATTCTCCTAGAAACTCTAGAACGCGCTCATTAGTGAAGCGGTCATACACAGACGTCCCCTCATTGATGGGAACTGGGACCGGAACAGGGGCCGGATTTTATTGTCCTATTGTTTCTATGAAAGTGGTCATCCTTTCTAGTAGGTTCAAGTACTTTTCATCCCGATCTTGAGAATTACTACTACTACTAGCCGTTTATTTTTCCCTGCTTATCATTCTCCAACCAGCGCCTTGACTTCTGAAACTAAGACAATTCGGTTAGATCAAAATTTAGGCTCTAAAATTTATTAGGACACGACATTCTGCTAGATACCACATTCTGGTTTTTTCTTAGCGTTAACCTATTGGCACGACTAGAACGGTTAAGCCTAAATCATTGCAACTTGTTTCCTTCACCCATCCATTGATTTATCTTAACCTATCTTAGGCTTCCGTATAGATTCAGATCAAAATCTAAGGCATCTCATATCTCTTTGATACCAACTGTGGTGGACCAGCCACATTCCACCGTATGCGACCGTCCGTCGATCGAAACCATTCATATACTTTGGTTAAAAAGGTGGACTTTAAATTTTTCTTTTCCTTTATATATACTTTACATTGCGTGCACAGGATTGCGTAAGGCCCAACTTCATGAGTTGGAGGCCAGGGAGGAGCCGTGAGTTCTCTCTCTCTTGACCGGCCAAGACGAGGTCTGTCGGACATGAAGGTCCCAAAAATAAACTGAGATGCCACTAGGAGTCACAAATCACTCAAACCATAACAGCGTACGGAAGCATACTAATATTCATTAACTTTCAGCAAAAAAAGTATTTTACAAATCTTTCCAAAACATCAAAAGCGGAAGCATCAATTTTACTCCTTTGCTGCTTAAATTTCGGCCAGCTATCCTGCCTATCCAGTCCATCGGATTTTATTCTTTTTCGTCTGGCATATACTCGTCATCATCATCATCTGGAAAATAGAAGGGGTGAGTTAGAGAGCCCAACAAGGTACTCATGCATAATTCATGCATAGTCATGAATAATGAGGCAAACAGACAAAATGCAATAGAGGCGTATATGCATGCCGTTTCATAAAACATGGCCGGAGACAATCCAAACAGATTCCAAAGTCATTTTTATGCAATTTGATTTTAAGAAATATGCTTCTGTTTTTAAATTTACTTCCATAAAAAACAGGTTACATTTAAGGTTTGCAACTCTCGACCATCATATCTCAAATAACTGCTACATTTAAGGTCTGCAACTCTCGACCCTCTGAATCATCAAATCTTATAAACGCTACATTTAAGGTCCGTAATCATGACCATCCAAAACGGCTACATTTAAGGTCCGCAATCTTAACCAATCAAACGGCTATATTTAATGTCTGCAGCTCTCGACCATCATATCTCAATAACTGCTATATTTAAGGCCAACAACTACTCGGCCATCAAATACATAGTTCCGCAAATCCGAAGTCAAATTATGCAATTAACGTAAGGCCCTTCTTTTAGAGTCTTAAAAACTGCCGGAGGTCCTTTATTATTTATTATCAAAAGGCCGGAGGTCGTTTTGTCATGCAATAACCGGACATCTTAAAACTTGATCATGGCCAAACTTCTTTAAACGTGCAAGCATCAAACTTCGTGTAATTAAGTAAATATCCGGACATTATAAAATAACAAGGCATCAATAGATAACAGGACGCCATTTTAAATCATGCAATAATCTAACTTCATGCAATTAAATAAGTGGCCGGACATCATGAAATAACTGAACGTCATAAATAATTGGACGTCGTTAGATAGGCAATTAATCAGGGCTTCCTTTAACAGACACGATATACTTACATTAAAACATGAACTTAAATGATGAGTACACTTACATTAAGTCATGAACTTAAAAACAGGGAGTATGCTTGCCTGAATCTCCTAACTTAGAGCCCGCATGGAATTCTTTCTTGGTTCTTCCACCAGAAAGCTTAGCCGAGAGCTTTCCCTCCACGTTTTCTTAAATTCTCTTGTCCCTTATTTATAGACTTCTGGTCTGACGGTAGTAGGTAGGGCAGGTCAACCACTCAGGGGTGGTTGAAAGTTGGTTACCTGCCTAGGCATGGTCATCCTGACCTTAATCATAATTAGTCATCTCGTCAAGAAATTGGGCGGTCAACTCTCCCTCGACGTTTTCGGTCAACTACCGTTGACTGGTTTAATATCCCCTCTTTCTATCACACAACACCTCCGAAAACAGCGTTCAACGTCTTCGGTATTGTCTCCAAAAAACTCTTCAATGGCCTCTGGAAGACTCCTCAGTCTTCTTCTGGAAATCGTCTCCGGAAGTCATTGTCTAAGGTCTTCGGAAACATTCCCAAATTTCCTTCGAAAATCGCCTCTTAGTTCTCTTCGGAATCGTTTTATTATCTAAGGTCTTCTTTCTAAGGTCTCCAAAAACTCCTCAATGGTCTCCGGAAACAAGGCCTCCAGAAAGGTCTCCGGAAAAACTCCTTAATTGTCTCCGGAAAACAAGGCCTCTGGACTTTTAGCCTTTAATAACAACATCTCCGGAGATCAAGGTCTCTTGAAACTTTAGCCTCTAAACTTCAGCGTCTTCGAAGATCAAGGTCTCCGGAACTTTATTCTCTAAACTCCCAAGTCTCCAAATTCAACATCTCTGGAGATCAAGGTCTTCGGAACTTTACATATGGCCTCTGGAAATCTACTCCGAAAGCCTATCAAAGATCTCCAAAAAAGTAGTCTCCGGAGGTCATCTAAAGGTCTCCGAAAATCACTGTTTCTTCTTACCTCCGAAGATCATTGTTCACGATCTCCGGGAAATCATGCCTATTGAAACTTGGTCGGCCGGCCTTCATGGCTTTAACACTTCTGCCCTCCTTCTTCCCTCCGGTCAACGGGTGTTTGACCGAATAACCTCCCTTCACCTTTTCGGTTAACTAGCGTTGACCGGTTAAATTTTTCCTCACGTTTTCCGGTCAACAGGCTTTGACTAGATTAATTTTCTCATCATATTTTTTGGTCAATGATAGTTGACCGGATAACTTCCTTTTACTCTTATACTCTAACATTATATTAACTTAATGAATGGGACTTTCTATGATTTGGAATCTGGGCCGTTACAATCTCCCCTAGTTATAGAAATTTATCCTCAAAATTTTGACGAGCCTTAACCTGTCATTTGCAAGGCTCCACCTCATGCTTGCTACTTAGATTAAGTTTTTTACTGCTACTTTGAGATGCAAAAGGGTGAGAAGAAGTTAAATCTGCAGACGGTACCTTTAATCACACTCGATAACACTTTGATATCTTGAACTGTCATTGCAAAGGTTTTAGATGGAACAGTGGGCTTTTTTATATCCGGCTTTCTAAGCGTGGGGCAATCTTTGACTCGGTGACCTTGCTGACCACAGTTAAAACAAGCCCCCGTTAGCTTAAAACAAGTTTTTTCTAAGTGCTTTCCTCCACAGTGGGTGCAATTTTCTATAGATGTTTGGAAACTGAACGTTGGCTCAATTTCAGTGCTACTCTTCTCTTGATCCGATACTTTTTCCTTTTTAGATGGCCCTAGGGATCCTGGACTGGTTCCCTCAATCAGACTCCTTCGACTAACTGCCCTCTTTTTTAAAAATTCTTCATTCTCAATTTTCTTCTCGTAAATGATGGCCCTATCTAATACCTCTTCATAAGTAAGTAGCTTCAATGTGGATAGGTGTTTTCTAATATCATCCCTTAGACATCGAAAAAATCTTCTAGCCCTTCTTTCTTCATCCTCTACCATATAGGGAGCATATCTAGATAGCTCCGAAAACTTTGCATCGTACTCGACTACGGTACGAGTACCTTGTCTTAATCGTAAGAACTCATCTTCCTTCTGCCCCCAAAGACTGGCAGGAAAATATTTCTCTAAAAATGCCGCCTCGAGCATACCCCAGGTAATTTCATTCTCTGGCATCCCAAACGCTCTTTTCTGCATCTTCCACCAGCGATGAGCCTCTCCCACTAACTTATAAGACGCAAACAGAACTCTATCATCGGCCAGACATTTAATCACCGCAAACACTTTCTTTATCCATTAGATCCAAGTTTCTGCTTTTATTTGGTCTGATTCTCCTAGAAACTCTAGAACGCGCTCATTAGTGAAGCGGTCATACATAGACGTCCCCTCATTGATGGGAACTGGGACCGGAACAGGGCCTAATTTTGTTGTCCCATGGTTTCTATGAAAGTGGTCATCCTTTCTAGTAGGTTCAAGTACTTCTCATCCCGATCTTGAGAATTACTACTACTACTAGCCGTTTATTTTTCCCTGCTTACCATTCTCCAACCAGCGCCTTGACTTCTGAAACTAAGACAATTCGGTTAGATCAAAATTTAGGCTCCAAAATTTATTAGGACACGACATTCTCCTAGATACCACGTTCTGGTTTTTCCTTAGCGTTAGCCCATTGGCCAGATTAGAACGGTTAAGCCTAAATCATTGCAACTTGTTTCCTTCACCCATCCATTGATTTATCTTAACCTATCTTAGGCTTCCGTATAGATTCAGATCAAAATCTAAGGCATCTCATATCTCTTTGATACCAACTGTGGTGGACCAACCATATTCCACCGTATGCGGCTGTCCGTCGATCGAAACCATTCATATACTCTGGTTAAAAAGGTGGACTTAAAATTTTTCTTTTCTTTTATATATACTTTACATCGCGTGCACAGGATTGCGTAAGGCCCAACTTCATGAGTTGGCGGCCAGGGAGGGGCCGTGGGTTATCTCTCTCTTGACCGGCCAAGACGAGGTCGGTTGGACATGAAGGTCCCAAAAACAAATTGAGATGCCCCTAGGAATCACAAATCACTCAAACCATAACAGCGTATGGAAGCATATTAATATTCATTAACTTTCAGCAACGGAAGTATTTTACAAATCTTTCCAAAACATCAAAAGCGAAAGCATCAATTTTACTCCTTTTCTGCTCAAATTCCGGCCAGCTATCCTGCCTATCCAGTCCATCTGATTTTATTCTTTTTCGTCTGGTATAAACTCGTCATCATCATCATCTGGAAAATAGATGGGGTGAGCTAGAGAGCCCAATAAGGTACTCATGCATAATTCATGCATAGTCATGAATAATGAGGCAAACAGACAGAATGCAATAGAGGCGTATATGCAGGCCGTTTCATAAAACATGGCCGGAGACAATGCAAACAGATTCCAAAGTCATTTTTATACAATTTGATTTCCAAAAACATGCTTCTGCTTTCAAATTCACTTCCGTCAAAAACCGGCTACATTTAAGGTCTGCAACTCTTGACCATCATATCTCAAATAATGGCTACATTTAAGGTCTGCAACTCTCGACCCTCTGAATCATCAAATCTCATAAACGTTATATTTAAGATCCGTAGTCATAACCATAAAAAACGGCTGCATTTAAGGTCCGCAGTCTTGACCAATCAAACAGCTACATTTAAGGTCTGCAGATCTCGACCATCATATTTTAACAACTGTTATATTTAAGGCCTGCAACTACTCGACCATCAAATACATAGTTCCTCAAATCCGAATTCAAATTATGCAATTAACATAAGGCCCTTCTTTTAAAGTCTTAAAACTGCAGGAGGTCCTTTATTATTTATTATCAAAAGGCCGGAGGTCGTTTTGTCATGCAATAACCGGACATCTTAAAACATGATCATGGCCAAACTTCTTTAAACATGCAAGCATCAAACTTCTTGTAATTAAGTAAATATCTGGACATCATAAAATAACAAGGTATCGATTGATAACAGGACATCGTTTTAAATCATGCAATAATCTAACTTCACGCAATTAAATAAGTGGCCTGATATCATGAAATAAGTGAACGTCATAAATAACCGGACGTCGTTAGATAAGCAATTAATCAGGGCTTCCTTTAACAGACATGATATACTTACATTAAAACATGAACTTAAATGGTGAGTACACTTCATTAAGTCATGAACTTAAAAACAGGGAGTACGCTTACCTGAATCTCCTAACTTAGAGTCGGCGTGGAATTCTTTCTTGGTTCTTCCATCAGAAAGCTTAGTCGAGAGCTTTCCCTCCACGTTTCCTTAAATTCTCTTATCCCTTATTTATAGACCTCTGGTCTGACGGTAGTAAGTAGGACAGGTCAACCACTCGGGAGTGGTTGAAAGTCGGTTACCTACCTAGGCATGGTCATCCTGACCTTAATCATAATTAGTCATCTCGTCAAGAAATTGGGCGGTCAATTCTCTCTCTACGTTTCTGGTCAACTGCCATTGACTGGTTTAATTTTTCCTCTTTCTATCACACAGCACTGCCGGAAACGGCTTTCAGCGTCTCTGGTATTGTCTCCGAAAAACTCTTCAATGGCCTCCGGAAAGGTCTCCGGAAGACTCCTCAATCTTTTTCTGGAAATCGTCTCCGGAAGTCATTATCTAAGGTCTCCAAAAATATTCCCAAATTTTCTTCGAAAATCGCCTCTTAGTTCTCTTCGGAATCATTTTATTATCTAAGGTCTTCTTTCTAAGGTCTCCGGAAGCTCTTCAATGGTCTCCGAAAACATGGCCTCCGAAAAGGTCTCCGAAAAAACTCCTTAATTGTCTCCGGAATGGTCTCTGAAAAACAAGGCCTCTGGACTTTTAGCCTTTAATAATATCTCCGGAGATCAAGATCTCTGAAAACTTTAGCCTCTAAACTTCAGCGTCTCCGGAGATCAAGGTCACTGGAAACTTTATTCTCTAAACTCTCAAGTCTCCAAATTAAACATCTCCGGAGATCAAGGTTTCCGGAACTTTACATATGACATTCGAAAATCTCCTCCAAAAGCCTATCAAAGATCTCCGAAAAAGTGTTCTCCGGAGGTCATCCAAAGGTCTTCAAAAATCACTGTTTCTTCTTGCCTCCGGAGATCACTGTTCACGGTCTTCAGGAAATCATGCCTATTGAAACTTGGTCGGTCGGCCTTCATGGCTTTAACACTTCAGGCCTCCTTCTTCCCTTCCGGTCAACGGGTGTTTGACTGAATAACCTCCCTTCACGTTTTCGGTCAAGCGTTAACCGGTTTAATTTTTCCTCACGTTTTTTGGTCAACAGGCGTTGACCGGATTAATTTTCTCATCATATTTTTTGGTCAACTATCGTTGATCGAATAACTTCCTTTTACTCTTTTACTCCAACATTATATTAACATAATGACTGGGACTTTCTATGATTTGGAATCTAGGGCGTTACAAGTCATGTGCTGCATGAGGCTTTTTCTTGGATTGGGGGCGTCCGATCATCATCGGAGCAGCATGGGTTTTTTCACTCTGGGCTCTCATCCCGTGCTCCATGAATCAGTCGGCCCTCCAGCCTCGTCTGGGCCCTATCGCTTTTAGCTGCTCGGATCTTGAGATCATCAAGCCACTAAGTTTTCTCGATGGGCTATCTCTTCCTCCAATTTCTCCTCTTGGATGCCGAAATTTGGGAGTTGGAGAAGAAAGCCCCCTGTAGTTAATCATCTAGATGAGTGCATATGATCTAGAGCAGTTTGAACATAGTATCCATTTGGGTAGCGAGCATCTGCACGTCAAGGGTCGGTCACTTGTTTCTATGACTACCCACAGAGGGGCCATTGCCATGGGAGATGACATCTCTTGTAGGCGTGCTAGCTAGTTCCCTAGTATTCACCATGCTTGCTTGTTCGGTTGCGGGGTAAGCTTTTCATTACGCTTTTCACAGACAATACCAATAATGTGTCCTTAGATTTAGATTATCATATGGATTAGGAAGCCACTTGGTCTCGTCCGCTAGGTCCAATTGAAGTGGGTCCGATTTTCGTCTACTAAAAATTTAGGTCCTACATACCACAGCAAACAAATAGGAGGTTAAAAGTATACGATACTCGGTCTTCCATATATCATCTGATATTCAAGTCAGAAATCTTTCTTCGATAAAAAGAAAAATTGGGGAATGTAAGGTGGTACGTGGATGCACTAATGAGAGGGATTGAGTGTTGGTTTGAAGATTGGGCTCCAAGAGGTGAACCTGGTTGGGAGCAACTTTTTAAAGGTCATCCTCATTATAAAGAATAGCTTGTAGAAATGATGCACTCGTGGGTTGAGAGGTTTTGGATAAGGTGTGCTTGTAGGAAAAGTGATTTTTCTTTGGTTATGCGGTCTCAGTGTATTAGAATGCTTGAGCCATAGGAACCTCTTTAGGAATTTCAGAGTCAAAGCCTCTATTGCGGAGGGGGATGTATATTTATAGAGTGAGTGTCGCTTCAACCATCCTTAGGCCCATGACTAGTGACAGTTGTTCGCATAGATCCGCTGAATTGTTTTAACGATTACAGGGAGCGGTTATAGTAATCACTACCGTCTGAAAATATTCGCTTCAATGATCATGGGGTGATACATGGTAACTATCACCTCGGAAAATTTGTTAAGTCACAACTGCGATCCCGAGATGATATGCAATTATGAGGTAATATTCTAGGTATATTTGCTGAACTATCAGAGCAATTATATAACCATAGTATGGTAAGTGCCACCTGTTTATATGCATTGAGTTATGAAAATTGTCGGCCGTTGATCTGGATAAACAATCGTTAGAATAGCGTATTATGTAATCCTAATTGCTAATTTTCTGTTGGGCGGTTCTTGGTTGACCCACTGGGGTCAACCATGTTGCGTTTTAGATTTTGGGCCAAAGGAACGTCCTATTGGGCTTCTATTTTTCAGACCTCTCTTCTTTCAGAGAGTTAAATTTCTAGGTCGACCCATGGGTTACCATACCCATCAATATATATATATATATCATTTCTCAAGAAGAAAAAGGGCA
>JAODPA010088342.1:0-24279 GCA_025585075.1 Nepenthes mirabilis | reverse complement strand
TATATATATCCATCGCTTCAATTCAATAATCCTATTCACTATATTGAGATCGAACGAGAGATACTATTTGGGACCTATTTAAATTCAAAACAAAGCAATAGAAGGAAAACTAGATCCATAAGGTAACCCTGCGGAAGCACAAACAACCATCCAACAAGATATACAACCCGTCATAATCATCAAATGTGCCAGTTCGTCCATAGTACTAGTTAATTACATTCAAAACTATCAAGCGCCTAAAAATCTTCCAGAGGCTTCGAGACTCCAAAATCTTCCTTGCTAAGCCTTATCTACGTTTGCTCTTCAGGCACCAGTTCTACCGTCTCATCTGAAGGGACAAAAATAACAATGGTGAGTCGAAACTCAATAAGATACCACAAAAATATGCGTGTACAGTAAAGGAAAAGAATATGGGTCAATTAAAAAGTAGGGACTTAGGGAAGACATGAGAAAACATGAAACAATATGAAAACATGAATTTGAAAACCAAAATCTTATTTTTGTTTCTTTTATCTTTTCTTATCCTAGTCATAAAGCGTATTGAAAAATCGTAAATCAAATCAAACTTCACATTATTCTTTAAATTACTTCTAGTTTTTGAAAGGACTCGAGTTAGTAGACCCTACTAACCAATGGGACGAATAATCGAGGATAGATTGTATTCACTCCATACAATCAAATATCAGTCAAAACAGTAACATTCCATCTAACGGAATGATTTATGATATTACCTCCCAAAGGAAGGTCAGACTCAAATTTTACCCTCTAGTGTTAACGCCCTGAGGAAGGGTAGATCACGTATCCCTCTACAGATAGAGTTACCCCTAAGTATCACCGTAATATTCTAAGGCATGTCGGAGAACCCTACTTGACTGAATAACAATCCTAGGTTTAATTTCTTACTGATTTAACTGAACTGAATGTATCATCGTTCTCATTTCTTAGTTCTCAGCTTATCATGCCTTAAAGGGCCATTCAATTTCATTCAATCAAACCTTTAGATAATTTTAGAAGTTCTCAATAATTTAATAGTATAATTTCATGTAAAATTTTCAAGTAAAAATCATCTGATAAGTTTTAACAAATCACAAAATAATATTTATATTTCAAGATTCAAGATTTTTAAACATCAAATCCCTAATTTTCATTCTAGGGTTTCATACGAAGCTTCTAGACAAAAATCGAACCTAAATCTTAAGCTAAATTACAAAATCAAAGTCATAATTCATAATACATATACATAAATATAAAATTTAATCCAAAAGTCATGAAAAACATGCAACACTCATAATAAAGTTTAGGGAATGAGGGTTTTAAAGCATAAATGTCAAAATTGAGATATTTAAAAGCGGTAAAAATGGAAAACAAAGTTCAAGGTACACTTATTTGAGTTCAGTTTACCGTTTTTCTTACTCGGATCGGACCGAATGTGGTGAAGAATTTCTTTTCTTCCATTCCTCCTTCGCTGCCCTGCTCGTCATTCTCCCTTTCTTTTTTTTCTCTCTCGTTCTCCCTTCTGCCTTTTATAAATGAAACGAAGTTGGTAGGAAGGTTCTAGATCGCACTCGACTGGCACTCGATGCATCGAGCACCAAGGCACACCAATAGGTTGCGCTTGAGTGCTCGTCGAGCATCCTTTAGGTGCAACATTTTATTTTTTGTGCCTGGGTGGCGCCTCGGGTGCTGCTCGGGTCCATCTATTCTATTAAATCCACCCGAGTGGCGCCTCAGGCACAGCTCGGGCGTCGAGCCCCTAATACCTAATTTCACTTTCAAATTAAATTTCTCTTCATTGTTTCCTTAATCCATTTATCTTAAACTTAATTATATTAACTTAATAATTAGGAATTACTATATTTCGGAACCTTAATCGTCACGAGTGTATTCGGCTAAGGAGTAGCTTAGAGGAAGTTGAGCTCTGGGGAGCAACTTAGCAATCGGAGGACTGTACTCCATTGGATACGCTTGGTTAGTGAGCGGTTTAGAGAGATAGGTGCACTCAGTAGGGGAGCGGCTTAGAGAGAAAAGGTGCGTTCAATTGGAAGTAGCTAAAAGGAAGAGTGCGTTCAGTTATGGAGTGACTTAGAAGAAGTTGCGCTCTAGGGAGCTGCTTTGCAAGTGCACCCAGGCAAGAGAGTGGCTTTGGAATGAAATGGCACTTGTTTGAGAGTGGTTAAGATAGGGTCATTACCCAAATGCCTATTTTTTAGAGTCGAGGTCCATTGCTTGAACAATGGATGTGACAAACCTAATACAAAATATCACCTGTCCTAACGTTCGTCAAACTAAATACAAATTATAAATGTAGAAATCCATCAAATGAACATCCATATTCAAACCGGAAACTGGTAAGGTTCTGGCCCTAAAACAGCCGTCTAACTGCACATAAACTTGTACGATATACACTATACAATATACCAATCTCCAATAATTTTCACAAACATAGGGTCCACAACATGCCACAACCTTGTGGCTCCGACAACAAACTAAGACATATTACCCTGTCGGACTAAAATTCGAGAAGATACCTGCAATTGCTATCAAACCTACGAAACAATTTCTTAATCCAATATATATATATACCACATTTCTTCTATAGCATACGTCTATTTTTGTAATTACAAAAAAGAATACATACATACAATCTTCCTGTTTAAAAGAATTATTACTATACCAAAAATATAAAAAATAATGCCTAAATTATTTCAAATAACATCCCAAGCTCTAAATCTAGGCCCTGATTCTTCATTCTTGCTAGTTGGGCATGATCTTGTACTGATCATCTAAGGAGTTAGTAAAAATAGTAAGAAGTGAGTCAAATGCTCAACAAGACACATATATATACATCAAGGAACATGCAAATTTATTTTTTTAAAATATAATAGCACATATCGAAAGGAATAAAGACGAATGAATAAATACAATATAATCATAAAAGAAATACTTTCATAATATATTTCAAATTTCTTTAATTCATTTTTTTTTCCTCCTCTTAATCATCAAATCACACTGAAAATGTATCCTCGTTAGAAACCAGGGCAAATAGGCCTTACTGATTTAAAGAGTGATCGATCGAAATCTGGATTGTATTTACTCCTATATAATCAAAAACCTTTTCCTCCTATTCATGACCCAAAGGTGGGCCGTCTATATATAATCCCTATAGATAGGGCCTTAACTGCAACTAGCTCATAGTAAATAACAATCTTCCATTATAATATATTAAGGCACTCCGAAATGTACTATCTGATGAACATTAATTGGTCCAATTTCTGAACTTCTTAATTCCTTATGAAATTCTGCTCTTTAATCCATATATTCTTCGTTCTTGCCCTTTTTGGAGAACGGTCCATAAGTCTTTAATTTAATTGCATAATATCTCTCCATAATTCCTTTTTTTTTTCATAAAGCTTGCACATTTTTCTTTCCATGGTCATTTCTTAAACATGAGAGTTCTTCAATAATGCAGGTAAAATTAAAATATTCAGATAATAAAAAGGAACATGCAATATAAACATTAAATACACAATATATTTGAGCACAAAAAAATGTCACGGAAAAATTTGAAAATCATAAACATAAAGCATAACCAAGTAGAAATAAAATATTTAGCCTCTAAACATGAAGATAAAATTTTCATAACATACATATTTAAGATACAAGTAAATAAACAATGATTTTCGACAAATCTTACTATAAAAACATAGAGAAGTAACAAATACGCACATATCTTATGTTCTTACTTCAAAATCTCAATTAGGATAAATATTAGAATAATAATACTCAAAATGAACGGAAATAAACAACAACAACTGAAGAAAGCGCTTAGAATGTACTTGCCTTGACCCGATCTACAAGTTCCCTTCCTCGGATCGTTCGGATTCAAGGTCACAAGACCTCTCCTTCACCTTCTCTCTCTTCCTTCCTCTTTCCCTTCGTCTCTCTCTCTGCTCTCCTACTCCCTTTCGTGCAAAAATGGCGAAAAAATGGAGCAGGTGCGCCTTATAACCACTCCGGCGCTTGAGCACCGGATCGAGCGCCACTCGAGTGCGGGTGTTCTGGAATCTGCGCTTGAGCACTCATCAGGCACCACTCAGGCGTGATGGTTCTGGAAAATGCGCTCAAACGTGCCACAGGTGCTCATCGGGCACGACCATTTTGGAAATTGCACCCCTGGGCATGCCTCAGGTGCCATTTAGGCGCTAGGCCTCCCACATTGATACATGCTTCCGATACTTAATTTTTCGTGTACCATAAGCCTAATTTGTTTATATTAACTTAATTATTTCTAATCATAACGTTTTGGAAACCGGAACCTCACAACTTTTTCCCATTTATAAAATTTCGTCATCGAAATTAACGAATCTTAGGAAATCAAGTACATATACATACCTTAAAATAAGTGGGGATATTTCTCCCGAATCTCATCTTCCTTTTCCCACATGGCCTCCTCCAGGGTATGGTTCTTCCATAAGATTTTAACCAACGGAATCATTTTCATTTGAAGCACTTGATCCCTATGGTCCAAAATCTACACAGGCTCCTCGACGTATGACAAGTCCTCGCTGTTCGATAGAGGCTTAAAATCGATGACATGGGTAGGATCATGACATACTTCCGAAGCATTGAACATGGAAAATGTTATGCACCTCTCCCAAAATTAGTGGCAAAGCGAATCGATGGGCCACCTCCCCCACTTTCTCCAAAATTTCAAATGGGCCAATAAACTTTGGTTTCAACTTTCCTCTGATTCCAAAACTGGATACGCCCTTTGACAGCGATACTTTCAAAAAGACAAAGTCCCCGACTTCAAATTTTAGCTCCGATCTTCTCCTATCGGCATAACTCTTTTGTCGGCTCTATGTACCTCTCCCAAAATCAGTGGCAAAGTCAATCGATAGGCCACCTCCTCCACTTTCTCCAAAATCTCAAATGGGCCAATAAACCTTAGTTTCAATTTCTATTTAATTCCAAACCTGGATACGCCCTTCGATGGCAATACTTTCAAAAAGACAAAGTCTCCGACTTTAAATTTCAGTTCTAATCTTCTCCGATCGGCATAACTCTTTTGTCGACTCTGAGCTACTTTCAACTTCTTGTGGATCAATCTGATTTTATTGAATATCTCCTTGACAATCTCTAGCCCCATAAATCGTCTATCACCCATCTCCTCCTAATGAATTGGTGAATGGCACTTCCTCTCATACAGTGCGGGCCATCCCAATACTTGCCTAATAACTATTATTGTATACAAACTCTATCAATGCCAAATTATAATCCCAATTGCCTTTCAACTCCATCACTGTGGCCCTTAACATGTCTTCCAAAATCTAAATGGTTCACTCAGACTGCCCAACCATCTATGGGTAATAAGCTATACTGAACTTTAGGTCTGTCCCTAACTCACAGTGTAAACTTTTTTAAAATTTTGAGACAAAACTCGGGTCTCAATCTGATACAATAGTCACTGGGACCCCATGCAATTTTACTACTTCATTAATATACATCTAGGCTAACTGGTCCCTCGTATAAGTCATCCGAATGGCTAGAAAAATGCGTTGATTTTGTGAGCCAGTCGATAATCACCCAAATGGTATCATGATTCCTAGGTATCCTCGGCAATCCCGACACAAATTCCATAGATACGTTTTTCCATTTTCAATTAGGAATAGGCAATGGCTGCAAAAGATCAGATGGTTTTTTATGTTTGGATTTCAACTACTGATAGATCAAATATTTTTCCACAAAGGTCACAATTTTCTTTTCCATATTCCTCCACCAAAATATTTTTTTTAGATCCTAACATATCTTATTATTAATCCCCAGGTGGATTGTATTCCTAGACCGGTGAGCTTTTTTTATGATTTTTTCATTCAATTCTTCAACATTAGGTACACAAATTCAGTCCTGGAACCTCAAGACTCCGTTGGCTCAAACATTGAAATCAACTCAAAAATTTTGGTTTAAATTCCCAGCAACGTCAACTAAGAATAGGTTACTCATTTGATCTTCCTTAAACCACTTTAATATCTTCGGCTGGATTCAAAAATATGACAGAATTATCTGATTTTCTTGGGCATATCTTCAGATATTACAATGCTTCATGCATTCCAACATTTCAATCTCCTTAATCCTCAAATGATCCACATAACACACTTGACGGCTCAAAGCGTCCGCTACAACACTACCCTTACCCAACTGGTACTGGATTTCATAATCAAAGTTATTTAGATAGTCCATCCTTCTCCTCTACTTCATATTCAACTCTTTTTGAGAAAAAAGATACTTGAGGCTCTTATGGTCTGAATACACGAAGAACTTCTCATCGTACAAGTAATGCCTCCAGATCTTTAGAGTGAAAATTACCGCTGTTAGCTCCAAATCATGCATTGGATGGTTCTTCTTGTGAATCTTCAACAGCCTCAACCCATAGGCTATCACATTTTCACGTTACATTATAACACAGCCCAAGCCCATTCTACTCGCATCATAATAAACCTTAGACCTACCAAAACCTTCCGAAATCATTAGGATCGGAGCGGATGTCAGTCGGTCCTTCAACTCATGGAAACTTTGCTCACATTCTTCCATCTAAACAAACTTAACGTCCTTCCTTGCTAATCGGGTCAGCGGAAGGAATATTCCGGAGAAATTTTTCACGAATCTCCGATAATAACCTACCTTCCCAAGGAAACTCCGAACTTTGGTCACAAATGACGGTTGGCTCCAATTAACAACAATTTTAATCTTTTTTGGGTCTACAGAAATGCCTTCCTTCAATATAACATGACCCCAAAATACAACTTCCTCTAGCCAAAATTCGTATTTCTTCAACTTGGCATACAACTTCTCTTCCCTAAGCGTCTGGAGTACAATTCTCAAATGCATGTTATACTCATCATATCTCTTCGAATAAATTAATATATCATCAATGAATACAATAATAAATTTATCCATGTATGGTCGAAACACCCGATTCATCAAGTCCACAAAAATAGCAGGGGCATTTGACAACCTAAAAGGCATAACTAGAAATTTATAATGCCTGTAGCTCGTCCGAAAGGCCATCTTCGCTACGTCTTCCTTCTTAATTCTTAATAGGTGATACCCCGAATAAAGATCAATCTTTAAAAATTCCTGCACTCCTTACAGTTGATCAAACATGTCATCAATCATTGACAATGGATACTTGTTCTTAATGGTAATCTTGGTCTGCCCCCGGTGATCGATACAAAGCCGCAATGATCCATCATTCTCCTTGACAAACAGTACCAAGGCACCCAAAGGAGATATGCTCAACTGAATAAATCACTTGTCCAGAAGCTCCTGTAACTGCTGTTTCAATTCTTTCAATTCGGTAAGCGCCATCCTATACGATACCTTCGAGACTGGTGCCGAATTAAAAATAATCTCAATCTCGAATTCAATTTCCTAATTGGGTGGCAACCCAAGCAATTCTTCAGGAAAGACATCTTCAGATTCGCTAAACACTACGATATCAGGTGTAAGCTAGATAGACTTGGCATCTGGCATCCATCAAATGACGAACATGTGAAGCCGGAATAAAACAAGGTGGTTCCTTCCGCGCCACACCTTGAAAATAGAATGGTTCACATCCTGGAATGGCCAAGTAAACTTGCTTATGAAAACAATCCACATTGGCATGATAACTTGCCAGCCAATCTATATCCAAGATCACATCAAAGTCTTGCATCTCCAATAATATCAGATCCACCACCAACTGCAATGCATTAATCCAAACTTCACACAACGGATATGAGATATCCGTATTCACCAACGATCCCGAAGGCATAGAAACAACCAAAAATTCTCAGATGAGACAACAATTTACTTGCAAATCTTAGAGAAATAAAAGAATGAGTTGATCCTGAATCTAGAAGAACATGTACAAGAGTATTAAAGATAGTGATGATACCTTCTACCACATTCGACGGCGCCTCTACATCCCGGGTCGTGATTGCAAAGGCCTTCCCCGGAACAACTGGCTTCTTCTCCACTGACCTCCTAGGAATGGGGCAATCTTTAATCTTATGGTCATACTTACTGTGACGTCCCATATCCAAACCGAAAATCGGCAAGGGTTCAGCTATAATACGGACGTTAGACTATACAAACACCTAAACAACAATAAAAAAATCCATCCAAAATCAACAACCAACAAATCCATCTTCAACACACAGGATTCGAACGCCACAAAACTCCATGTGGCACCAACGTCATGACTTTGGTTCAATGTTCCCTCAAATTGGATTCCTTTAGGTATCCAATCTAACTATAAAAATCTACAAAAGTATATACATTTATCATTACAATGGAAACTATACTACGAGTTTATCATCATCCTCATTATCATCATCATAAGCATACATCTATGAACAAAAGGCATCAAATTTTTAAAATATCCCATCAATAGACATGAGACTACAGAACTAAGTCCACGAGATCATCTTCCATGTCTTCGAGCCTAGCCGACTCCAAATCTTCTACCTTGTCTCATCGGGTGTAACTCATACTCATCTAGAGGGAAAAAAGAAGCAAGTGTGCATTAAAACTCAGTAAGGCACATAAAAATATTAAGAAACATGTAACTTCATATTCAAAACATAACGATACATATATATACATATAAACATATATAGGAAACAATGACAATTAATAAATTCCAAGACATGCATAAAAGTAAAACCTTCATATGGCCATTCAATCTCTTTGTTTCATTTCAGATTTCTTATCATGTCAAATCATCCAAAAAACTTGTTCTTAACTTCTTATTTTCTTAGAAAATTTGCTCTTAAGCCTAAATTTTTATAGTTTTCACTCTAGGAGAACGATTCATACCTGAAACCTATAGTTAAGGCCCGTGATTGAAGCCCATGGCTAATGCCCATAGCTAAGGCCCTTGGCCAAAGCCCATAGTTTAAGTGCAGAATATTTCCTTTCTTATCCTTGTTCATAAGTCATACAATTTCATGTTCTTAAAATTTAAGCCTTCACATAATTTCCATCACATGCATAATATAACTTGAAGCTTAAGAAATTCATATCGTGGAACCAAGCATCATTTTCTAAAGTTCCAACTATGAATTTCTTTATAAACAAATCATACATAATTTTCGGAATATATACAATTTAACATACGAAACACACATGTGGTTAGTCATCATTATTCACATCCAACAATATTTTGGGATACTTAAAATTAGCATTTTCATAATTCATGCGAACAAATTGCGGAGCCATCACGTTCAATACTTAGAATCTTGATTACCTTAAGCCAAATTAAGCAAAAACCCCTAATTTAGAGAGATATATACTTTGGGGCGCGGGTTAGGGTTCCTGTTTAAAAAAAAAATGGTCAAAGCTCCAAAATCGGGTATAAAATTCACATATATGCATACTCAAGTCATGGGTTTCCCTTTATGGAACCTCTCACAGTAATCACATGCATTAGCAGTCACCAGCGGACTTGGCACTACTGGCTGCTTCGCCTTCCTCTTCCCTTTATCTTTCGGTTTCATCTTCTTAGGAGGTCATCCTGACCCCAAGCCTTGGCCAGTGGCTGAGCCTCCATGAATTCTAGCTTTCTTCTTGAAGTATTGCTCTCATTTTAGCTCTTTCTCAAAAATAAGAGCACGGTCCAAAATTTCTCCATAGTTATGCAACTTGTGCATGACCAACTACTTCCTAATATCGTCCCTTAGTCCGGAATGGAACTTCCTGGCTTTTCTGGCTAGGTCATCAACTATGTGTCGGGCGTATCGGGACAATTCCATAAATTTGGTTTCATACTCGACTACGGTTCAATTTTCTTGCCGTAGTCGTGAGAACTCATCCTCTTTCTACTCTCGCAAGCTAGTCGAAAAATATTTCTCAAAGAATACCTTCTTGAATATCTCCCAAGTAATTTGGTCTTTGTCAACGTCCATGGCTCTTTTCTGCATCAACTACTAGCGATCAACTTCATCCTCCAACTTGTACGCCACAAAAGTCATTTTATCTTCTTCCGGGCAATGAACAACGGTGAAAATCTTCTCGATTCTTTTGATCCATGCCTCCGCCTTAGACAGGTCTAGATCTCCTAAAAACTCCAGAGGCCTCTCATTGTTAAATCAAATTCAACAGTGAGAATCTGGCTTAGTTGGGACTCCGCCATTGTAAATCTGGATGTCTTATTAAAAGATAATCAGATTATTCATTATAAAGTCAGTTCTAAGGCTAACATGAAAACCTGTTATGTTTCTGTGATTTATGGCTCCAATTCGGGGATTGAAAGGCGCTCCCTTTGGGATAACCTACAGAGTATTACTCATCACACTATTAGGATGCCTTGGGCTGCCTTAGGCAATTTCAATGCAATCCGTGTGCCCTTAGACAGCTTTGGTGGCATTTGGCATGCCAGAAGTGTGCTGGACTTAGATCAGTGCCTGAATGACTGTGATCTACATGACTTATGCTACGATGGTGCTTTTTTTTACTTGGAACAATGGCCGGGATGTTGCGACTCGGATCTATAGAAAGCTGGATCACATTGTCGTGAATAGTCGCTGGCTTTTGGAATTTGACACCTACAAAGTGTTCTTTCCCAGAATGCATGTGATAGGCAAAAGAAAGGTGTTTTTCGGTTCAACAATTTTCTCTCAAAGCACCCCAAATTCCTTCCCTCTTTTCAAGAGGCTTGGCAGCGTGCAATCCAAGGTGTTCCAATGTTTCAGATTATTTCCAAGCTGCAATCTACTCGTGATCTAATTAAGCATTTAAACGCGCACATTGGGAATGTATCTTAAGAAGTTGTTTGGACCCAGAGAAACCTTAAAGAGTATCAAAAATCTACTTTCCACCTTCCTCTCATCCTTGTAGCAACTGAGGAAGCAAATTATAAAGCGGCCTACCGCCATGCCCTACAACAAGAAACAGAATTCATCCGGCAGAAGGCAAAAATCAAATGGCTCAAAGAAGGAGATCAATACTCTAAATTCTTCTTCAATTCAGTCGTTGGCAACAACAACAGGAAAAAAATTCTCTCATTATGTAATAATGATGGTTCCCCAACGAATAACCATGAGGAGGTTCAACGCTTAATTGTTGGTCACTTCACAAAGTTGTTAGGTTCCGGTCAGAAGGATCCATTCTTTGACAAGAATTGGCTCTAGCGTTTCATTTTGCATAACATCCCAGACGATATCTGCTCATCAATGACTAGATCCGTTAGTGCCGAGGAGGTTAAACCGTCCCTCTTCTCAATTGGTGACTGCAAAGCGCCCGGCCCGGATGGTTTCTCCTCTAGGTTTTATAAAGAGGCTTGGCACATCATTGGCCCCTCCATTGTTGAAGTAGTTCAAAACTTTTTCATCATGGAAAGTTCCTTAAACAAATTAATTATACTCTTATCAGCCTAATTCCTAAAGTGAAATTGCCGCACAAAGTTTCTGATTTTAGACCCATTTTATGTTGCAACGTTATTTATAAAATTATTACAAAATCACCACCATCCGCATCAATCCCGCTCTCCCTCTTCTGGTTGATAAGAGCCAGACCACTTATGTGGAAGGTAGACATATTGGCGACAATATTTTGCTGACTCAAGAATTTCTTCATAAATACCATCTAAACAAAGGAACTCCCCGGGGTGCCATGAAAGTGGACCTAATGGGATTTTCTGCTAGCAACTTTAGATCTAATGGGCTTCCCCCAAAATGGTTACTTGGATTCACCAATGCATTACTACAACCTCTTTTTCCATCAACATAAATGGTGAATCTGTCGGTTTCTTCAAAGGGGCAAAAGGGCTTCTCCAAGGAGACCTACTTTCTCCCTATCTTTTTGTGTTGGCCATGAATACTCTTAATGGTTTCCTAGAAATAAAAAGCCCGTAGAAATGAGAATTTCCACTTTCATTGGAAATGCGAGTGCACGAGGACAGTGTTGCTTGGCTTTATAAATAACCTTCTTATTTTCTCTAAAGCTGACCCTACATCTATAAAAATTATTAAACACTGCCGCAAGGTTTTTGAAGATCTATCAGGCCTCTCAACTAACAAAGACAAAAGTGAGATCTTTATATGTGCTGGAGACGAGAGAACCTTGTAGGAAATTTAGGACATCATGAGTTTTAAAAGGGACACGCTTCCAATGAAATACCTGGGAGTTCCCCTCATCACCATTCAACTCTCAGTGAAAGATTATCAACCCCTACTGGACCGAGTGCTTCAAAGAGTATCCTCTTGGAAAAACTGTTGGTTATCTTTTGGCGGTCGGCTTCAGCTAATCTCTTTAATTTTATCAACGATCCACAACTACTGGACATCTATGTTCATCCTTTCGAAAATAATTTTGAAGAAGATAGAAGGGTATATTTGTGGTTTTCTTTGGCATGGCTCCACTGAAAGTAGGTTCACTGCAAAAGTTGCATGGAAGGATATCTACAATGCGAAGGAGGAAGGGGGTCACGATTTAAAGAATCTTATTGCTCCTAATAAAGCCTTTATTAGTCGTCTTTTCTGGAAGTTCGCATCAAAAGATCCTGCCTCAGTTTGGTCGGACTGGTGTCACGCCAATCGTATTAAAGACCGAAGTATCTAGACTTTAAAAGTTCCAGACACAACATCTTGGTGCTGGAAGTAAATCATGAAGCTCTGCCCTGTCCTTCACTCCAAGATTGGCCACCACATTGGGAATGGTACAAAACATTCCTTTGGACTGATAATTGGCACCCCTTTGGTCCTCTAATTAACCGCTACACTAAAAGAATTAGGTGTGTTACTGGTTTATCGGACAATGCTAGAGTAATGAACATCATTTATCAGAATAATTGGAGTTGGCCTAATCCCTTTGACATGGTGGTCGCTGACATTTTGGAAAACATGCCTCCGTATTATCTTGATGACACTAAAGCTAATGTTATCACCTAGTGCGCTAGTCGATCTGGCAATTATACGGCAAAGTCGGCCTACTCCATTTTCCAGCAAGGCAAAGATAAGGTGCATTGGTATCATCTTGTCTGGGGCCACAAGCATATTCCAACTCATGCTTTTACCCTTTGGCTGGTCATGCGCAGAAGGCTTAGCACCCTGGACCGGCCAAAGTCTTTCTTTCCATGTCCAACATCATGCATTCTGTGTAATCTAGATCACGAAACCCATAAGCATCTATTCTTCTCATGTCCCTTTTCATCAGGTATGTGGAGGATTATGTGATGCCATGCTAGAATTTGCTAGTCGTATGATAATTGGCACTCAAACATCTCCTGGGCTACCAACAAATGGAAGGGTCAGAATCTCAAAGCGTATTCCTTTCGGCTCTCCCTTGCTACGATTGTTTACTTCATTAGGCGTGAAAGGAACCAATGCACATTCAACAATGCGGCTCATCTCAATGAATACCAGGTTGCCAATTTTATTACCAATACTGTTCGCAGAAAACTTGATATTATATCCATTAATTGCAACTAGAATGATCATTCCACCATGACCAGATGGTGTATTCCGTTAAATAGCTGTCAGACTGCTTCATCTAGAAATAGTCTATTTGTTCTGGCAGCGAATGCTTGCAGTCTGCCAATATGATGGTTTATCCAAGGTTATTGTGAGCATTGTCTATCTATAGTTTGGGAAGAAGCTGAGGCAGTATTCCGCAATGGTGTTTTTTCTAGAATGCTTCAACCATTCCGGAAGAGTTGCTTTCTCCTGTCTGGTATGATGGCATGAGTTGCTGGTGGCTTTTTGTCCTTACTATTAGGGTGATTTTCCCTGATTAAAAAAAAATCCAATCCGAAAGGAATGATCTTTGTTGGTTTTATGCTTTTGCCGATCTAGTTTTTGTCAGTTTGGGATTATTTCCTGTATTGCTTCAAAAAAAAAAAGCATTCCTATCGTTTTGATCTTTTCTTGCCTGGATTGTCGGTTTGTTTCCTTTTGCTCGCTTGGGCGTCTTTTGTAGGTTCTGATAGATATGCATCCCGGTTAAAAAAACAAAAAGAAAGCTGCTGCATTCCAAATGGGATGCCTTTTGCTAGTTTGCATCTTGTGCCCAGTATGGGGCTTATGCCCGACAGAGTGCTTATAGCAGTTTGCTTCAAAAAAAAAAAAAGAAAAGCTGCATTCCGAACGGACTACCTTGTTTCTTCTCGGGCCTGCTGGCTTGCGTCCTATATTTTTCTTTTGCTGATATGGTCGTTGTTCTTGGTGTTCTATTTGTACCAGTGGAGTTGCTGCATTCCGAAAGGACTGCCTTGTTTCATATCGGGCCTGTCGGTTTGCGTCCTATGTTTTGATTTTGCCAGAATGCTCGCTTTGTTCGGTACTCTGTTTGTACTAGTGGAGTTGTATAGGTATGACATTAAAAAAAGCATCTCGACTGGATTTCTTCTGCTTGATGTGTCGGTATGCATTCTCTTGCTCGGCACGGCTTGCATTGTAAACATTCCAAGTAAGGGTTGGTTTCGGCCAATTTGGAAGAGGCCCAGATGGAATGGTTGAGCAACTTGATGCGTGTTGCCCGGTTTGGTGATCTCAAAAAAAAAAAAAAAACAAACAGCATCCCGGCTGGGTATGTTATTTTTTGCTTGGAGTGACGGTATGCGTTCTCTTTCCCGAAGAGGCTAGCCTTGTTGACATTCTCGGTATGGATGAGTTTCGAACGGTTTGGTGGTCTTGTTGGCCTTGTTGTGCCCCGTATGGAGATATCCTGAGGAAAACAATATGCCCATTGGGTAACGCCCGGTATAATGTTTTCCACAAGTTTGGTCTGTATGCTGCTCTCTGGCTTTCTCTCGGTTAGAAGCTACTTGCCGATTTGTCTCTTGGCATGCTTTGGAATATTTTTGCCCGGTATGGGTCATTGCCCGATTTGATGATTTGATCCAATTTAGTGTATGCTTGAGGACAAAAGGAATATGTGTTGGCAGCTTTGTCCTTTCTGCACAATTTGAAGGATTTTCCTAGTTTGGGTCCGTTGCTGGAGCCAGTTTGAGTACTTGTCGACGGTGCTATATTTCTTGCTGGGTATGATGTTTTACTTGTTTGAGATCATGTGTGGGTCTCAGACTTTACCGGTTCTTTAAAAAAAAAAATAGTAGTAGTTTTGCTTTTTTTGTGGAGTTTGTGTAGAATTTCTCAGCCTTATTTACAGTTTGGAAAAAAGAGCATTTGGTTGATTGAAGGATAATGGCTGAGTTGGCTGATTGTATCTTGGCTGGCTATTTTTCTATTGTTATTTGATTTGGTTTTATGATATGTTCTATGGTTGTACTCGGGGAATACCGTAACGTCTATATTCTATCTCGAAGTCGGTAAAATATTTGGAATTAGGATATAATTTATTTATAATTTTATTTATTTCAATACAATTTTACTTACTTATCAAAATAAATAAATAAATCGATCAAAAGTTGTAGCTCCTAGATTTGCTGGAGCTGGAGCAGCGATTGGGGCTAGCGCAAGATGATGATATCCTTGAGCCTTCAACTCCAAAATGCCGGCCATTCTTTCCATGATATTCAAATATTCCTCCTCCCAATTTGGATGAAAATTGGCTCGAGAGCTTCTTCCTCGGCTTGACATTCTAAATCCCTATCAACATAACATCAATAATGAAATTAGATTTTCGTACCAAATCTAACAAAACTACTTAAACATAGATTTCAACCTATGCATCAAGTCTAATTAGATCAACCTAAACCTCAAACCAAGTCAACCAACCCAAATCATAAGGCATCTCTCAAACCACTATCTGATACCGCCTGTGACGAACCTCGTACAAAATATCACCTGTCCTAACGTTCATCAAATTAAATATAAATCATAAACATAAAAATCTATCAAATAAACATCCATATCTAAACCAGAAATCGGTAAGGTTTTGACTATAAAATGGCCGTCTAACTACATGTAAACCTGTACGATACACTGTACAATATACCAGTCTCCAATAATTTTCGCAAACATAGGGTCCACAACATGCCACAACCTTGTAGCTCCAAGAACAAACCATGACATATTACCCCGTTGGACTAAAATTCAGGAAGATGCCTGCAATTGCTATCAAACCTACGAAACCATTTCTTAATCCAATATATATATACCACATTTTTTCCATAGCATACGTTTATTTCTGTAATTACAAAAAAGTTACATACATACAATCTTTTTGTCCAAAAGAATCATAACTATACCAAAAAAATAAAAGACAATGCCTAAATTACATCAAATAATAACCCAAGCTCTAAATCTAGGCCCCGATTCTTCATTCTTGCTAGTCGAGTATGATCTTGTGTTGATCATCTGAGGGGCTAGCAAAAATAGTAAGAAGTGAGCTAAATACTCAATAAGATATATATATATATATATATACATCATGGAACATGCCACTTTATTTTCTGAATCATTATAGCACATATCGAAAGGAATAGAAATGAATGAATAAATAAAATATGATCATAAAAGAAATGCTTTCATAATACATTTCAAATTTGTTTAATTTATTTCTTTTCCTCCTCTTAATCATCAAATCATGTTGAAAATTTACCTTCGTTGGGGATCAAGGCTAGTAAGCCTTACTGACTTAAGGAGTGGTTGATCGAAACATGGATTGTGTTTTCTCCTACACAAACAAAAGTCTTCTCCTCCTATTCATGACCCAGAAGTGGGCCATCTACATACAAATCTTATAGACGGGGCTTTAACTGCAAGCGGCTCATAGCAGACAATGATCTTTCACTATAATATACTAAGATATACCAAAATATGTTATCTGATAAACGTTCATTGGTCCAATTTTTTAACTTCATAATTCCCAAGGGAATTCTACTCTTAAATCCGTGTATCCTTCGTTCTTGCCCTTTTTGGAGAATGATCCACAAATCCTTAACTTAATTGTAGAACATCCCTCCATAATTCTTTTTTTTTTTCATAAAGTTTACACACTTTTTTTCCATCGCCATTTCTTAAACATGAGAGTTCCTCAATAATGCAAGTAAAATTAAAATATCCAGGTAATAAAAAGGAACATGCAATATAAACATTAAATACACAACATATTTGAACACAAAAAAATGACATGGAAAAATTTAAAAATCATAAATTAGAAGCATAACCAAGTAGAAATAAAATATTTTGCCTCTAAACATGGGAAGAAAATTTGTATAACATACATATTTAATATACAAGCAAATAAATGGTAATTTTTGACAAATCATGCTATAAAAACTTAGAGAAGCAACAAATATGCACATATTTCGAATTCTTACTTCAAAATTCCAATTAGGATGAGTATTAGAATAATAATACTCAAAATAAATGAAAATAAACAGCAACCGAAGAAAAGGTTTAGAATGCACTTAGTTTGGCTCGATCTACAAGTTCCCTTACTCGGATCATTCGGATTCAAGGTCTCGTGTCCTCTCCTTCACATTCTCTCTCTTCATTCCTCTTCCCCTTTGTCTCTCTCTCTCTCCTACTGCTCCCTTTCATGCCAAAATGGGTGAAAAAGGGAGCAAATGTGCCTTATAACCACTCCAGTGCTCGAGTACCGGATCGAGAGCCACTCGGGTGTGGGTGTTCTAGAATCCCTGTTGGAGCGTGCTTCAGGTGCTACATGGGCATGATGGTTCTGAAAAATGTGCTCGAGCGCACCACAAGCATTCATTGGGCATGCCCATTCTAGAAATTGCACCCCCGAGCATGCCTCTAGCGCCATTTAGGCACCAGGCCTCCCATATCCATACATGCTTTTAATGCTTAATTTTTCACGTATCCTAAACCTAATTTGATTATATTTACTTAATTATTTCTAATCATAACGTTCTAGAAACCAAAACCTCACAATAGATGGATCATCGGATCTTTCCCAAGGGGTTCCAGAAGATGGCTCCCAAAAATGGGCTCTGAAAGAGAGAGATCCCCCCTCCTTTTCTCCCGCGGAGAATGGGGTGCATATATAGAATGAACGTGTGGATCAACCGGCCTTGGACTCCACGGCTCTGCAATCATGAGTAACCGATAGCATGCGCCTACCATTGGTGCTCCGAACTGTCAAGATTCTCATTGCAATGGACTAGCCATTGCCACTTACAAGTCTCGCTATTGCAGACGTGAGGGACCACTAAACGGTAGCGATCATTGAGATTTGTTGACTGAGTTAGAACTAATTGTACTACATCTGTGGGCCTATTCTAAGGCTATCCTTAGTGGCCCGTATACTATTGGGTCATGCCGTCATGGGCTTACCATCGCTGGCTTTGGGCCTTGGGCTGCGAGAAGTTCTTTTGGGGCTACTGCTTCCATGGAGGTTCCCTACTAGCCAGGTTCTAGGCTGGCCCATGAGCTACTAAACCCATACTAGCCCCCTATGTTGAAAAGTTCAAAAATTTTAACTCCCTACATGTCCTTGATAGGACGTTGCCGATAGGTCTATGTGCGCTTTCCTTCCCTAGGCATGCTCCTTTCCCATGCACGATGCAACTTTGCTTTGTTCGATAAGATTTATTTTTTATTCGATTCCCTGTCAATAGTGATTCTCTTATGAGAATGATCTTCTATTGTCAGTGTAATCTCCTCAGATGAATGCTGGCTGAGCTCCTCCCCCATTTAAAAATGGAGGGGGCTCTCTACACCTTGTTTCATGAAGCATTGCCCATCTAAAGAGGAATGGGTCTGCTTGGAGCTGATATAAAGCCTACGCAACCACAAGTTGGGATTGATGAAAACTCTGGTCCAATGTTCGAAGCTAATACTCAAGGATGCATCTGAATTCCGTCTTGGTTATCCTCTTTTAGGCCCCTAACCCAAACTGTCTTCATGTTGTACAAAGTGAGGTTCAGGTTTGGGGGTCATTTTCCTCTTATCCTAGTTGGTGTCGGGTAGCCCTCTCTAATTCTGTTCCAAAGAGGTGGAGGGTCATTCTATCGTAAGTTGGGGGTGGCGCTTCCTTTTTTTAAGTCCATGTTGAGCTCTAACCTTTATCGTCGCGTTAGGTCTCGAAGAGACTTATGGACTTGGAAGCTCTGATTTGGCTTAGGGGGATGGTTTTGGGTAGTCACCTCCAAGATGAGAATAGGTGCATTGTGGCTCATTTTTACAGGGGGATTTTTGCATGCTCTTCCTGCTATACCAACAACTCGGATGCTGTGGTGGCCAGTAGGCAAGATTTCCTCTTGCAATTGTTGATCCTAAAGGTTGGTCGAATGACTGTAGTTGAGTTGTTGTTTCATGTACTTTTAGTTCCTTGGAGTCATATGTCCACTGTTGTAAACTTGTTGTATATTGTACAATGAATTAATGAATGAAATTACCGAATATTATTTGTCTTCATGTTGCATGACTCCCAATATTCTTATATGATATGAATAATTGAAGCACTTGAGTGTTGCCTTCTGTTGCGTGCTTTCTAATAGTCTAACTACTCGGGCCACTAATAATTCGGTCTTTTAACAGTTCGACTAGCAATATTAGGTCATGAGAGCTTGGCTAGGACGTGAACCAATCGAACTTGTCTCGAGCCCGCTTTGTTTGCACATTGCTAGTCTGCCATCGCTTCAGAAGAAGGGCGTGTTAGGGCATCATAATCTGTGTTGTGCCACCGACTCGCTGATTGAGGCCTTAAAGCTGTCAGCTGTTAATGGGTTGTACGAGGAGGCGAGGCTTCAATTCACACAACTGACCTAGTGAATTGATGTGTTACAGCATTCTGCAACATGGGCACACATCGCGGTCATCATGGAGGTGCACCTCTTCAATGTCCTTAAATGACGCCATTGTTGTGCTGAGGCTATGGCTACTTAAGCGCAATCTTCCCGCCGTTTCTGCATCTCTTCATTCATAAAATATCTTTACCCTAATTTGTCATTGCCTTTGGCCTGCACTGCCTTTTGAATAGCTCTCAAGGGTGTGACTGATATTCCATCCATCCTTTCAAACAGAGCAATAGAGTCTACATATAGCAAGTATCATATTCCGAACATTATCTAGTATATGGTGCCTGGCATTGATGATGCGAATTGCTCTCCTTGTCTAGGGTTCATTACCATATACGAGGAGTATCTAAAAACCAGTCTTCATATCCCAATTGAGAAGGAATTGTGCGACTTCTTGAGAGCTCTAGAAATCCCCATGGCTCGCCTTCATCTGAATGCTCTTCAGTATTTAGTGATTTGTGTGACGGAACGGATATTTTTTTTATTCCGTCATTCATAATATAGGATCACAGATACCATTTAGGACCCACACACATTATCCATAAAACATGTAGCGGAAGTCAATTTAATAACCTATTGAAGCATTTAAACTTATTTCCATAAAATTCATTCATGCGCACATAGGCACAATGTTCCAATTTTAAAAATACATCTATTCTAATTAGATCATTACATCCAATGCTTCTTCCGTGGTAACACCCAAAATATGCTTTGAAATCCTTAGAATCTCTTAGACGAAACTCTAGTTACTCTTCGTCAGACATGAATACTATAGTCTCATCTGGAGAGGAAAAAACAGAAAACAGTGAGTCGAGACCTAATAAGGTATATGCAGGTATATAGTAAAACATGTATGCGGAACATAATTCAACAAAACAGATACTATTGCACATGAAGTTACAAATGCCATAGGAAGTGATTTATAATAGAAATATGATGCAGACGTATACAAAACTGTCAGAAAATAGAAACGGTCTTCGAAAATCAGAAATCAATATACTCATATTTCAGAAAGTCGAAGTTGGTCTTACCTCCATATTTTACAGAAATCTCATCTTTATCAGTAAAGGACCCTACTAGTAGACCCTACTAGTAGAGGGGGCGAATAATTGAGGATAGATTGTGTACATCTCCCCACAATCAACGGCAAGAACAGAACATAATGATCCCACCTCACGAGATTCTTCCCCTATCCAAGGGGGTGCTGGCCAGAACGGAACAGAAGCTACCCTCCTATAATAACACCCTGAGGAGGGGCGGACCACATATAACTCTATGGATAGAGTTATCCTCGATTACCACCATAACATTCTAAGGCATGCCGGAGAACCTAACCTAATTGGATATCAGTCCTGGGTCCATAGTAACAGAAATATTTTCTCTTATCATTTACTGAAAGCTATTTTCAGTATCAGAAATATCATATTTTACCATTCAAAAATTATGTACAGATATCACAGTTCGAGTCTTAAGAAGGCCAGTTCAAATTCTCTTCTGTCCAAGTAAGAAGGACTTTACAATTCGTGTCATAAGGCTGGTTTCATTTTCTTTCAAAGGAAGGTTGGATTCATTTTCTCACACAGGAAGGCTGGATTCATTTTCTTACAAAGGAAAGCCGGTTTAGATTTCATACTTAAAGTGGCCAGTTCAGATTTTCATCAAGGAAGGGCCGGAGCTCTTTTCACATCAAGGGAGCAGGTTTCATTTTCATGATATAAGGTTGGCCGATTGTGATTTCATCTCACACAAGGCCGGTTTGTAGTTTCATGCTTTAAGGGCCGGTCTTGTTTGCATCCTAAGGGAAGGCTGGTTGTGATTTCATCTCACACAAGGCCGGACTTGATTCAATGCTTAAGGGAGGGCCGGTCTTGATTTAAAAAGGGTGGCCAGTCTTGATTCTCTTCTCACACAAAAGCCGGTTGTGATTCTTAAGGTGGCTGGACTTGTTTCATCACTCAAAGGAGGGCCGGTTTGGATTTTGTCCAAGGGTGGAGGTCGGACCTCTTTTTTCATTAAGGGAAGGCCGATCTTGTTTTAGGCTTACGGGGACCGATTTCATTGTTATCATGCAAAAGGGGCCGATTTCGATTCCAACATGCAATGGGCCGATTTCGATTTTAACATGCAAGCAGATTTCAACGTAATACCGATTTCAAATTTTTCATGCAGAAGGGCCGAGTTTGTTCACAAGCAGATGCCGGGTTCAATCATGCATCACCTAAAATGCCGAGTTCCATTTTTCATGCAGAAAGTCGAGTTCATTTACAAACAAATGCCGATTTTATTTTTACATGCAGGAAGCCGAGTTCGTTTACAAGCAAATGCCGTTTTTGATTTTAAACATGCAAAGCCCAGTTAAACAGAAACAGAATAAATACAAATGAGAAACCAGTATACCACTTAAACAGTAAATCGACAAGTAACTTAAATCAAAGGGAGACATTGCAGTCTTTCTTAAAACTGATCGTTGGAAAACAGAAGAATACTTAAGAATCTGGATTTTAAAAAAGGTGAAGTATACTTGAAATATTCTAAAGGTAAAAATAGAGTGTTCACTTGCAGTAAAGTATGAACTTTAAAACAGAGTACACTTGCCTGAGAGTTGATTGCCTAATATTACCGTCTTGAAGCTTTCCCCTTCACTTTCTTCATTCTGCTTGCCTTCGCATCAACCAGCGCCGGGTTTATATAGAAGAAGGGTTTGGTGAAGTAAGTGGGGTAAGTCACTTACTCCGGTTGTTCTTTTCAGGGGTAGGTGGGAGTAACTAGGTTAATTTACTTGCTCCATTTGGTTGCCGCCTAGTTGGATTCTAACTGAACAATAAAGTTTACTTTTATCTTTAGTTTTATTCAGGCCAATTGCTCCATTTCCTTGCCAACGTGCCGGTCAATTTTTACTTAAAATCGGTCAATACTTTCATGCCGGTCAACATTTTAATCACCTTTTTAGGCCCTTTTAATTTTGGGATCTCACAATTTGTGTGCATAATTATGAGTTTACCAATCCTCTCCATCAGTTTCTACAAATCCCAGCCTCTAAAATTCGTGTTCATCCCCCTCTTCCAAACTAAGAAGCAAATTGACTTTTCTATTTATCAAAATATCTCAAAAATATCAATCAGCACCTTCCAGGCAACTTTGAATATATCAACTTTCCTTCAAAGAAAATTATAGACTTTATTCTCTCCACCTAAGCCAACATCTTTAGCGTCTTTAAAGCTTTGAGAAACGGGACTATCTCCCCAAACTGCCCGCTATCGTGAATGTGAGTATCGAACAACCACAAAAGAATTTCAAAATTCTTGATGCAACCCTTTGAAAATCTTGATGTAAAACTCGAATTTTGATGCAGCTTCCTGTTCTCGTTGTAACATGAATGTAGTGGAACTGATTTCTTCAATAGTTCTCTCCAAAGATCCTTACATTTGAATATCAAAACCTTCAAGGAACCTAAATATTCCATCAGTTTCTATGAGTTCATCCGTTCGGAACTTATTCTTTAAGCCTTCCATAATATTTCACGAACAAAGATCCTCTCGATCATAATCTCTCTATAAAAAGTATATCCATTTCCTTGGCTCTTTAAAGAATTATTCTTTGAAAACCTTAATCTCAAAATCAAACATTTAACAACTCTTCTCCTCACATTAAAAGATACTTAAAACTTTAAGATGTAATATTATTACTCACTCCAGATCACGAGTAGTTCTTTCAATCTTGTAGATTTTTAACTGACTAGTCCCATAATTGAATATTTTCTCAAAATGACATCAACAATCATTTCGATCCTTGACTACTCAATTAACCTATCTATTTTGAAATTATTATTATCTAAAAGTTTCGCCATCTTCACATTAAATCTAGCCTTCCAATCTCTACCAAAAGTTCATCCATGGAAACCAACTGAATGGTCACTTAATTACTCCTATTGTGTTGAGAAATCCTCATAGCAACCTAAATATAATCGGTGCAACATGGTAAAGAAACAAACCGATTGCAACTTGAAGTTCGCTTTATTATGTCCATGAATGTTATTGATGCATAGATTTATACCTTGTCTTAAGTATGTCACTGAAACACTATTGTTGTAAGATATGAATAAAAAAATATTTTAATGATATTAGTGTTAAATAAATTGATGAATTTTGTAGTCAATTACAATCTCGAGTCAAACTGTGTCAAACGAAGGTAAATTAGGTTCAAGTGGTACCTTATATGTGCTTAACCCAAGTATGAGTATATTTTGGACAGCATAATAGCATTGAAGGTACACATGAGTAAAACTCGTGTGCATTTAAACTAGAATGTCAGTGTCTAATATATATATATATATTAGGTACTCGTGCGTAGTGTGAAATTTGCTTTTACGTTTAACCCATGTATGACGAATGCACATGTGCCATTTTATTATAAATAATTCCTCTAGCTAGTTTTTGCTTATTTTTTACTGACATTTGAAAAAAGAGACAGAAAGAGAAGTGGAAAAGAGAAAGAAGATATAGAATGAAAAAGAGAATTTTAAAAGAAATCAAGTAAAATTTTGATAGTCTAAGTGAATACATGTTTATCTA
>JAODPA010088331.1:0-24283 GCA_025585075.1 Nepenthes mirabilis | reverse complement strand
ATAGATAGTTAATATAAACAATTCAATATGTCATATAAACTATAACAGATATTTAAATTTAGAACAATGGAATTGACAGCCTAATCTATATATTTTAAAGAGACAGTCTAATATGAGCGCTCTTAAAATTTTAAACTGGCCTATTATAAATTCTAAAATCAATTAAGTTTCGTGTATATGTTATAAACAACTATATAAAGTTATTGGTGGCCTTCTCAAACATCTTCTTTGGCATGGGACCAACTCACGGAATTACTCAACTAAGGTTACCTAAGCCAACATCTGTAAACCAAAGAAGGAATATGAGCTTGGTATTAACAAGATCTTTGCTTGAAATAAAGCCATTTTCGCTAGACAACTATGGCACATCCTTGTGGCTGATCATGAATCAATTTGGGAGAATTGGATTTGTCGTAAATAAGTTTGTGATAGATACATTTGGATTATTAAAATTTTTCAGTCAAATTATTCTTTTTTTGTCAGATCAGTATGTCATTTTATTCTAGCCTGCTGCTACTATTGTTTCTTATGTGAGACTCATTTGGGTTAAGGATGCTACCTCCTATAAAATTTTTATTTTATGCATTGCAATTTGATTTAGACTTATCAGTACAAATAGACTTTTCTTTCGTGATTCACGACCCCCTCCGTGTGTTCTATAGAATGGTTTGTGAATCCCATTAGCACACTATTTTTTGAATGATCTAATCTTTTTCAAAGAGAGAATGGATCTACACAATGTTCAACTAATACCCTAATGATTTGTAATTGGGGTGGTTCTCATACAAAACCTTGTAGAGTTATCGATTTTGTTTGGAAGGATATTTATAACAAGGCGGGTTATATTTGGGTACCTCTTTGTTAAAATCTTGCAACCGATTCGGCATCATGTAATTAAAAATGGTAAAGAGCTTCTTCAAATAGTTTATAGAACAGTATTTATGGGTACTATTAACTTTATTAGGCATGATTGTAACAAAGTTATATTTAATGATCATCTTATTTCTAGTACAAAAAGGAGTAAAGTTTTAACAATTGGCACTTTCTAATTGACAAATTGGCTAATCTGCTTAAAAGAAAATGGATATGAATCCTGCTATCTGCAGATGATGGGCTCGGCTTAGTTGCCCATTTGCTTGCCGATCTCTTTTTGATGATCATTGTTTGATTTTTATTGTTTATTTTGGGGAGCTTTTAGAGTTATCTTTGCTCCTTTATTTGCTTTGGAATTATGGCCTAATTTGTTTGGACATTGATCAGATAGATTTGATGGGTAGGCCCATATAGTTGGCAGGCCCAATAAGAAAAGCGGCCCAAAATCCAGAAAGGCCCAAACGCACTTTAGATGGTTAACGCGCTAGTGTTGACCACCCGGCGCACAAACAAATGATCAAAGTGCTCATTCAAGACAGTTAACATTTCTGTTGACCGGAAGTACTGTAACAGTAGGTCGTGAAAAGAAGTTAAACCTAATACCGACTAGGCTCAGTTTGGCAGGCGTTCACGTACACGAAAAGTAATGATCCTTTTCTTGATTACACACTTTCCTTAAAGTCGATCTTCTCTAAAAAGGTAGCAATAGATTCACGCCTTTCCTATTAGGAAGGCGCCAGATTCTCTCTCCTTGCCAACAATGGAGTCTAACGGTCACAAAAATATGAAAGAAAAGTAGATAATCTGGAGATCTGTTACACCGCCCAGAAAGGAAACGATCCATCAAATCACGCCAGTCAAGCCTACCAACCCAAAGAAGGCCACCCAACACCAGACTAAGGATCACGTCTTCCTAGCCAAAGAAGGTCGACTCCCCACTATCTATATAAGCCCAGAGTCTCCACTCTAAAATGCACGCTTTCTGATACGATCTGAACCACGAACGCAAACGCAAAGTACTACACAGTGCTTGAGTATACTTTCTAAAAAACGCTCACCTTCCAATCCCACTCGAAACCTCCAAATTACAGAGTCTTCTCCCGCTTTCTGAGAATCGTCCTCTAAAACTTCCACATTTTCTGGACGTAACGTTCACTCGTTCTTTGCGGACATCGAGTTGGAAATTATACTCTCAACGAATCACGGGAATATCTCTGCATCTATAGGCCGACACTCCTGCAAACATCTTTCTCTCTCTCTTTTACTTACTAGCTCACCTTCTAAAGTTCGAAGGCTTGTTACTGGTTTGAGCGTCGGAGTATTTTCGGTGGGATAACATACCGCTGGCACCTGACCTCTTGTTTACTGTAGTGGTGTGCAGGATTCAGAATCAGTGAACGGAGTCGGATCCAATCAATCAGGCAAATCCGAATCTGTTTAAAATCGGATCCACGTACGCATCATTAGCGTCGTCTGTGGAAAGTACTTACAAAAAGTCAACTGCGTTTCCCAGAACCATGCCAAACCAAAATGGTGAACACAAGGGCGCAAGCAAGCGAGCCAGCCCGAGACATAGTCTCGCCAAACCAGGACCACGCCACTGGCGTTGTGGTCAACGGGGTAGTCGGTAGAATTTCGGCATCTTTTTTTCAAAACCTGGTGAAGCACATGCACAATACAGACAAAATACTCCAAATACTCTGCGCCTGCCAGGAGCAACCATAGCTGGGGGCTGCACCAGCGGTGGCCCCAACACCGGCATCTAGACAAGGAGGCCATAGAAAGAAAGTTTCGGCCCGACGGATCGGAAGGCTAACCAGCACTCTCGCGCCAGTATCCTCACACTCCCAAAGCCGTTTAAGGCGTGAGGAACGAGGAACCAGCTCTACATCGGATGAAAGTCCGAAACGAAGGAACCCTAGGTACTCCTGAGTGGAATCTAGGCCCCACGCTCAGGAGGAAGCTTCCCAAGCCGCGAGATCAGCCAGAGACAACAGCCGCTCGGCTGCTGGACAAGTGGGGGAAAGAATGGAGTTGAGAGCATATCTCAACTCCAAAAAATCTGCTAATGCCGTTCCAGCGGATCCGAGGCTGGAGAAGATATGGAACCGCGTCTTCAAAGACAACGAGCGCACAGCTAACATCGACTGATCTCCCTTCACGACAGAGATCTTGAACCATCCTATGCCGATGAAGTTTAAAATGCCAGCCCTTGACTCTTACTATGGGAGTGTAGATCCTGTCAACCATCTCACCCACTTTTACACCCATCTGAGTCTACAAAGGCTGGATGACACAGTCATGTGTCGTTGCTTCCCCCTCACTTTAAAAGGGGACACACGCATTTGGTTCTATCATCTCCCCCCCAGACTCGATCCGAAGCTTCTAGGAGCTTGTGGATCTTTTCTTATCTCAGTATGCCTCCAACCGCAGGGAGGAAAAACAGTCATGGCATCTATCACATATCAAGCAGAAGCATGGAAAGAACCCACAGAGGTTTTTAGATCGCTTCGTGGTAGAAGCCAGGCGGATCCCCCGACTTACAGAGAAAATAAAACTGGGCAGTTTCATTTCGGCGCTGGCACATGAGAGTTCTTTAGGCACCTGGTGCATAAGAATCTGCAGACCTTCCGGGAAGCAGAATCTACCACCAGGGCCTATGCGGCAGCAGAGGAGGCCAACGAGGTAAAATGTACCAACCGGCCTGAATAGCCTCGCTCTTTCCCTCCTGAAGGAAAGAGGAAACACAACGGTGGTAATCACTCCCACAAAAAATGCCATAGGACTGGGCCGCAAGAGCGTAAGGACTACGTGCCCATCAGCCTAACGCCCTTGGCTGATACGCGCTCAAACGTCCTCATGCAGATTCGTGGAGAGAAGTTCCTTAAGTAGCCAAAACCACTTAAGAAGGCGGAGGGAGGAAATCCAGCAAAGTATTACGATTTTTATTGATCTTCTGGGCACTTCATAGAGGACTGCAAGACCCTTCAGAGGGAGATTAAGGAGCTAAGCAGAAGGGGCCACCTCACCAGGTTCGTTAAAGGCCCTGGTTAGAGCTTTGGTATTGCGGGCGGAGAAGGATCAGGGTCCACAGCGCCGCGAAACCGGGAGGGGATAGGAGTGGTCAACATGATCACCACCCGACCGATCAAGAATCTGACGGACAACAGGGACAAGCATGCAGGGAGGAAGAAGCAGTGCACTACTGACAACGCCATTAGTTTTAGTGACGACGACATGGCACATGTAGTTTCCCCCCATGAAGACCCCCTCGTTGTATCAACACTCGTTTCCGACGGTAGCGTTGACTACCAGATGAAACGAGTATTTATTGATAATGGAAGTCCTCGTGATTTACTTTACCTCGATGCGTTTTTTAAACTCGGTTTGAAAAAAAGTCAATTAAAATTTGCTGAAAGCCCATTGTATGACCTCGACAATGAATCAGTACCCGTTTAAGGGACGATCAGACTAGAAGTCACCCTAGGAACGTACCCGAGAATGGTAAGTCGTACGCTCACCTTCTTAATAGTCGACTTGCCCTCTGTATACAACGCAATACTAGGCCGACCATACCTAACAGCGTTTGGGGCCGTCACTTCAATACCACACCTTAAAATAAAATTTTCAACGCCATACGGTGTGGGCGAAGTGTTGGGTGACCAAGTCACTCGACGAACATACTACATGTTCCAAATCGCTCCTAACGACAGCACCAAAATAATAGGAGAACTTGACCATCGAGACAAGGCAACCTTGCAGCGGCACAGTCTGGTGAAGCAACCGACCTAGTCCCACCGAATTTGGACAATCTAGAAAGGTGCATATGAATCAGCGGCTCACTCACCGGTATGTTAACCGAAGAACTGATCACATTCTTGCGACGGAATGTTGACGTCTTCGTATGGACTCCCGCTGACATGCTAGGGATTCTAGACTGGGTAATGGTCCACAAGTTGGGCCTCGACCAGGATTGAAAGCCCGTCAGGCAGAAGCGGATAAACCACTCAGTGAAAAATTAATCGCCATCCGGGAGGAAGTAAAGAAACTGCTAGATGCTGGATTCATCAGGGAGGTTCAATACCCTGATTGGCTCTCCAACATAGTCTTGGTAAAGAAGAGCTATGGAAAGTGGAGAATGTGTGTCAATTTCATCGACGTTAACAAAGTTTGCCCAAAAGACTGCTTTCCTTTACCCAGGATTGATCTGTTGGTAGACTCAACATCTAAACATGAGCTCCTGAGCTTTATGGATGCCTATTCAGGATACAACCAGATTCTGATGAGTCCGAAAGACGAAGAACAAACCTTGTTCATGACAGACCAGGTGACCTATTGTTATAAAGTGATGCCCTTTGGACTAAAGAACGCGGGAGCCACCTACCAGCGACTAGTGAATAAAATGTTCGAAAAATAGATCAGCCGCAATATAAAAATCTATGTTTACGACATGCACGTCAAGAGCAGAGTTATGGGTGACCATATCAGTTATCTGACGGAGTCCTTTAAGGTGCTCCGCGAGTATCAAATGAAGCTGAATCTAGCTATTTTACATTTTATTTTTTCATTCTTTTTATTATTTTTTATTTTTTATCATTTATTTGGGGTAGCATCAGAAATGTTTCTGGGTTTCATCGTCTCTCAACGAGGGATAGAAGTAAACCCAGAGAAGATCAATACCCTCGCGGACATGGCCCTCCCACGAAGTGTCAAGGATGTCTAGCGACTAACTGGACGATTCACAGCCTTATCCCGCTTCCTAGCGAAGTCAGGTGATAAGTATGAACCATTCTTTAAGGCGCTGAAATGGTTTCTAGTGGATGGCAGATTGCCGGGCGGCCTTTGATGAGTTGAAGCAGTACCTGGCTAGCCCGACATTACTAACATCACCAAATGTCGACAAAGAGCTGTACCTCTATTTGGCAGTATCGGAGGTGTCTCTCAACTCCGTCCTCGTAAGCCAAGATTCCGATACCCAACGGTCGATCTACTATGTGAGCAAAATATTGACCGGCCCAGAAACGCGCTACCTGCAGACGAAAAACTTACCTTAGCTCTCATATTCTCCGCACGAAAACTAAGACCCTACTTTTAGGCACATCGCATCGTAATTCTCATTGAACAACCTTTAAAGAGCATACTCTAGAAACCTGATATTTCTGGATGGTTGGTAAAGTGGGCTATCAAATTGGGCGAGTTTCACATTGAGTTCAGGCCCAGGCCAGCCATAAAGGCGCAGGCTCTGGCTGACTTCATTGTTGAGACAACGACCCTGATTCTCAAAGAACAACCATCAGAGAACGCGGAACAGTGCGTGGAGGTTCCAAAATGGATGCTCCACGTAGACGGATCATCCATGGACACGGGCAGTGGAGCAGGAGTGGTCCTCACGACCCCCGACGGATTTGAGGTGAAATACTCTCTTAAACTCGACTTCTCGGCTACCAACAATGTTATCGAATACGAAGCCCTGCTAGCTGGGTTATGCTTAGCAAAAGAGTGCTCAACCAAGAGACTGGCTGTTTTCAACGACTCCAAGCTGATCGTCAACCAAATTAATGGGAACTTCGAAGCAAACAACCCGCATATGGCCAAATACTTGGCTAGAGCAAGGGAGGTCATCTACAACTTCGACAATTTAACATTGGTCCATGCTCCCAGAACTGAAAACTGGAAGGTCGATCAGCTGGCAAGAGTAGCGGTGGTTGAAAATCCAGAACAGTACTCCAGGAATATGAGGGAGGTCCTGAGCATTCCCAGCATAGAGGGACATGAGGCAATGCAGGTCTCCGAGACTGAAAATTGGACGACACCCTACCTAAGATATCTAGCTGACGAAACATTGCCGGAAGACATATAAGAAGCCAGATGGATAAAGAGAATGGCTGGCTGGTACACTATAGTCGATGGGCGGCTGTATCGCCGTGGGTACTTTACTCCGTAACCCGTTGTCTAACCCCAGAAGAGGCGGACTATGTCTTGAGCGAAATGCACCTTGGAATTTGGAAATCACACGTGGGCGGCAAGAACTTAGCATTCAAAATCATGCGGTAGGGCTACTGTTGGCCCTCGATGAAAAAGGATACACTCGAGTTTGTAAGAAGGTGCGAAAGCTGCCAGCTTCACAACAACCTTCGCCACCAGCCGTTCGCCGAGCTGAAATCCCTTCAGGCGCCGTGACCCTTCGCATAATGGGGACTTGACATTCTTGGTCGATTTCCCATTGCAACCGGGCAAACAAAGTTCATTATAGCGGGCATTGACTACATCATAAAGTAGGTCGAAGCCGTCCCACTGGCCAAAATCACGGAGTACAACGCACTTGAGTTCGTCTGCCAGAACATCATCGGTAGATTTGGCATTCCAGAGGTCATTATGACTGACAACGAAACTCAATTCTAGGAAAAACACTTCACCAAGTATTGCACCAGCCTTGAAATTAAGTTGGTCCACACTTCGGTGGCATACCCCCAAGCGAATGATAGGTGCAGGTCACGAATCAAACGCTACTCCACAGGCTCAAGACCAAGTTGGAGAACTCAAGGGGCTTCTGGGTAGACGAGCTCGCCTCAATCCTTTAGTCTTATCAAACAACTCCAAAGGAATCAACGCGTGAGATGCCCTTCGGCCTCTGCTATGGGACTGAAACGGTGATCCCGGTCGAAATCGGGCTTTCAAGTCTTAAGGTGGAGTCCTTCGACCCTCAGGTTAACTTCCAAAAGATCCGAGAATACCTAGACTTGCTAGAAGAAGCCCGCGATGCCGCTAGAATATGGACCGTAGCCTACCAGTATCAAGTCGCCCGCTACTATAACAAGAAGATGAAAGCGAGGCAGTTCGATGTTGGAGACTTGGTCTTACGGAGCATCGAGGCCACAGAAAAGGTGGCCGGTCGAAACAAGCTCTCCCCCAATTAGGAAGGACCTTTTGTAGTCTTCGCCGTCCTACGAAACGGGGCATACAAGTTTCGAAACCAGGACAAAAAGTTGGTCCCTCGGACGTGGAACACGATCCACCTCAAACGCCACTTCAAGTAGAAACCTAGGTATGTGTCTTGCGAAATTGTATATGATCATTTTTGTGTACGATTCAATTAGTAAAATAAGTGTTTCCTTAGCATGCTGTATGTGCATATATATATGTGTTTCTCATTACAGGTTCAAATCGACCTAGGCTGCCCCTAAGTCGGAAGGGTCTTCACCCTCTCGTTATAAAACTCGAGTCATCCAGGCAGCCCACGAGCAGTCGTATTTAAACTCTGGTCATCTAGGCGGCTCATGAGTGGTCGTATCTAAACTTTGGTTATCCAAGTGGCCCATTAGCGGTCGAAAATATCTTAGGGGGCTAACACAGCACACGCGATGACCTCCTTCATAAGGAGATAGTGTGATCAGCCAATGATGGTCGACTGGGGCAAAAAACTCCACCAAAGCAGGCCGCACTAGGGCAAAACACTCCACCAAAGCAGGCCGCCCAAGTCTACACCTGGACAGCCCCGCTAAGCTTTACTCACAGGCGAATTCTAAGCCAGCTTAACAAACGCAATGGCCTAGAAGACACCTCTAATACCCCAAAAACAAGGCAAGCGGCCAACTCGCAGGAATCCTGCCCAGTTGGCTGCCAAGAATGTCAAAGAAGCAAAATAACAGAACTACTTGTATTATTACTGAATTGAAAGATACATCAATGAATTCAAAAAAAGAGAGAAAAACTACAAGTATGAAAGATATGGAGGCGGCGGTGGCCTTTGTCCATCTCGAGGCTCCCCCATAAGGCTGTCGCGACGCTGTGTTGACCGGTTCAATAAATTGATAAGATCCACAAGGAAGTCGGGATCAACCAGTCGCACAATACGCCGGCTAATGGTGACCCCTTCCCACAGCCGCGCTAGCATCATGCCTTTAACCTCGCGGGGGCAGATACGGAGACTCAGATCGTTCTCTAAGGTCTTCATTTACCTAGCAAGTTGATCAATACGCCCTCTAGCTCGCTCATTCTCCTCCTTTAAACGGGTGACCTCGGCTTTCAAACTCAGGTTCTCCACTTCCACGCCCGCTAGAACAGCCTCCAAGGTAGCTGCATTCTCATGGTGCTCAGCTCCCAAAGCCGCCAGCTTAGCATCGAGTTAGGCGATCTCCTTGTCCCTATCAGAGATCACCAAATCTCTCTGCCTGAGTGCCTTAGCCATTGCGCTCGATACTCTGTCCACCTGCACAAAAAAGAAAAAGGGGATTAGAAAGGGCAAATCGAAAGACAAGGCGGGCAACAAAATTTATACCTCCCAGATTCTCCGCGTTGGTCTGTATGGCCTCACACCAAGTTCTGACGCAAACGTCGGTGAGCTAGGAGGGGGACCCACGTCGGTGGGGCTGGCAGTGACCTCAGCCATGAACTCCGCCATGGGATCCTCCGAAGTGTCCTCACTCCTGGCTGGCTCCCTGGAAACGGCGGGAGACTCCAAAATCAGCTCCTGCTGCTCCGCCAGAATTACCATAACAAGAGATCCAACTGACGGCTCCTATGGCTGAGGCGCCTCAACGGGTGGCTCCCGAATCGACTTCGACGGCACAGGCTGTGCCAGGACAATGCCACCGCTCAACTTGGTCTTATAAGCGTCAAGGGCCGCCTCAACTTCTACCTCAGACGGGGCGCCAACGCCCGCGAAACATTCGGCAGAAAGGTAGTCAGGCCCAGAGGATGACGAAGAAGGCGCCATCGAGGCCGCCCTCTTCTGCCTTGGGTTGGGAGGACCTGAATCAGATGGGCAGGGACCAATAATGTTACCTTTCTTCCTTTTCTTTTTCTGCAAGACCTCCGGCGGCGGGATCCTCAATTTTTAGACTGTAGACGGAGGCCCCCAGTTTGCCTTCTTTGCCTCCACACAGAGACCAAATGCTCTCTCCGGAAGTCCCTCAGATTCTTCTCTATCAGCTCAACCAGCCAGTCCAAGGAAGCCCTCTCCGCCTCCGAAGGCGCCCCCGTGTACACCTCAAGCACTTGACCCCACTCACTCGGCAAAGGCCAATGCTCTCCCACGTTAACAAAAAAGAACCGATTCTTCCAATTCTTAAGGGAGTCATAAATGGTGGTGCTAATTTTAAGACTGCTGCAGGGAGATAAAGATATCCACTCTACTCCCTGATTGATCTTAAAGATCCCCTTCACTATTGACATTGTCAACAACCTCGAATGTTGACGAAGAAAAATACAAAGGGAGCACAAGTACTTGACGGCGTTGGCGTGAAACTAAGCTATAGGAACCTGAAGAGCCCAAAAAATCGACATCAGTTCGTCAGGGACTGGAAAGTGGAGCGCACTCCTCAAATGGGCTTCATAAATGGTCACGAAGCCCGTGGGCGGCAAAAAGGCTTTATCGTCCTTCCCTGGAATGCGGAAGGCGATCTCCCGCGGAATATTGAACTCTACGTACAGGACCTTCACGTCATTTTCTCTCAAAACGGAGGCGATGTCGGCAACAGAAGCCATGGTCAGAGTTAGGGTTTGTTTTCTTCTTCACAAAATGGAACGAGGAAGATGAAGAAGCACGGATGGCACAAGGAATTCAAAATGGGGCAATCAAGCGGTTTAAAAACCCTTGTGAACCCGAAACCGTCTCGAAAACCTGTGCCATCATTACCGCCGCATGCCATTTCCCTAGAAGAAGGCTGTCGAATCAAGTCCTCCGGCTCATTAAATGCCAGGATCTTGAACGTACCGCGTAGAAACACGTGGCTTGCTTTTCTAGCAGGGCGGATAATGACTAACGTTTCTTTCTCCAAGTTGCCGGGAAACTTCCCAAGAACAGTCAACGAATCCGGTTAACATTCTGGAAGTACTCAAGGCTCCTCTTCAGACGGGCAACGACTCCACCAGTAGAAACAAGCGTATCCCATCATAAATATACTGGATACCAGAATCCTGACCACCAGTATAGAGGGCTAGTGATGGGTAGGCTCATAGCCGGCAGGCTCAATAAGGAAAGCGGCCCAAAGTCCAGAAAAGCCCAAACGCGCGTTAGACGGTCAACTTGCTAGCGTTGACCGCTCGGCGCACAAACAAAAGGTCAAAGCGCTCCTTCAAGACGGTCAACATTTTTATTGATCGGAAGTATTGTAGCAGCAGGCCGCAAAAAAGCGTTAAACCTAATACGGACCAGGCCCAGTTTGGCAGGGGTTTCCGTACACGAAAAGTAACGATCCTTTCCCTGATTACACGCTTTCCTTAAAGTCGATCTCCTCTAAAAATGCAGCAACAGATTCAGCGCCTTCCACATGAAGAAGGCTCTAGATTCTCTCTCCTTGTCAACAATGGAGTCTAACGGTCACAAAAATATGAAAGGAAAGCAAATAATCTGGAGATCCGTTACACTGCCCAGAAAGAAAATGATCCATCAAATCACACCAGCCAAGCCTACCAACTCAAAAAAGGCTGCCCAGCACAGGCTAAGGATCACGCCTTCCTAGCCAAAGAAGGTCGCACTCCCTACCATCTATATAAGTCTAGAGTCTCTACTCTGAAATGCACGCTTTTTGATACGATCTGAACCACGAATGCAAACGCAAAGTACTACATAGTGCTTGAGCATACTTTCTCAAAAATGCTTAGATTACAGAGTCTCCCTTCCAATCCCACTCGAAGCTTCCAGATTATAGAGTCTTCTCCCGCTCTCTGAGAACTGTCCTCCAAACCTTCCACGCTTTCTGGACGTAGCTTCCACTCATTCTTTGCGGACATCGAGTTAGAAATCATACTCTCAACGAGTCACAGGAATGTCTCTATATCTACGGGCCAACACTCCCATCAACCTCATTCTCTCTCTTTTTTACTTACCAGCTCGCATTCTAAAGTTCGAAGGCTTGTTACTGATTTGAGCGTTGGAGTGTTTTCGGTGGGAGAACATCCCGCCGGCACCTGACCTCTTGTTTACTGTATTGGTGTGTAGGATTCAAATTCAGTGAACGGAGTCGGATCTAATCAACCAGGTGAATCCGAATCTATTCAAAATCGGATCCAGATACGTATCAAGATTTAATCAATAACTTGTTACACCAAAGTAGTATCAAAATATAATATTTTTTATATGGGATTCTATTAAATTTTTTTTAAAATTTAAAATTTAAAATAGGTCCCATATAACATATAGGCTATAGATATATTATAGCATAATGAGCCAAGTGTCATGGGGACCCACTGCCCCCCTTCTCACAATGGGTTATATAATAAGAGATTCCATTCTTCACTTTTTAGTTTTATTTTTTAATTTATAAGGCTAATAATCAATAAATAAAATAATAATAAGACTAAATTTATATCAAAATAAAGCCATAGAGACAAAGTAGCAATTGTGCTATCTTGATCATCTTTTCACTTGGAAACTTTAGATTCTTCCATACGTGAGATTTAATTTTAGATTTTTTAAAATGATACTTGCAAAATAAACAGTTATACTATCTGATATTTACAAGATGGTGATACTTTAATAAATAGTCTCGTCAGTTGTATCTTTAAGAAAAATTGAAGGAAGCTAAACTTGTTTGGGTCCCATGGTAAGCTAGTCAGTATTTGGATTAAGTTGCTTGACCCTAAAATATTTGGATCCAGCTAGTCAATTTTATTCCTTTTTGTTTTTGTTTTTTTGAATAACTAGCTTGTTTAATGCAATGCTTTATGCCACCAGGTCTATAAGAGACATCATATTATGCAAGGTCTCCTACCCTGGCTACCTACTTTGGACAATCTACATCAACCCTTCTCTTTTCGTACCGTATTGTCCTCAACATAATAGGAAACTAGAGTTGGAAACTATTTCTTATATGGATACTCACTGTTGTACTGCCGATTGACTTTCAACAATCTCCCCAAGAGCTCCCCACAGGAGCACTATTTTGCAGTCTCGAGCATCTAGAACGGTTGTCACTCTCAAACACCACAAAAAGTTTAAGAATGTTGGGTTATGGGCCATTCTCGTGTGGATCCATATCTACTTGATGTGATGGATGGAGGTAAATATCCTCACCGCATGAAGAAAGATCGAGTTGCGCCTGTTGGACGCTCGAGCCACAAATTTCAGTGTGCCCCCGCTCGCTGTGCGCCCGAATTGCGTTCAAGCCGCAAATTCCAGTGTGTCCCCACTCACTGTGCGCTCGAATGGCGCTCGAGCCTGCACGCTCAACAGGCACTCGAACGCGTGCCGAATATATATAAAACGCGCACTTTACGTTTTTAGATTATTCCAATCAATTTGATCGCCGTTCCAGAGAAGAAAAAGAGAGAAAAGAGAGAGAAGAAGAAGAAGAGGAAGATTTGAGCCTCCGTTTGGGTTTTCAATCAAGTTTCAGTCTTCGGTAATCGCACGTACGATGTTCTTGCTGTTGAGAAGAATATCTGTCGGGTTTTTATCTCTACTCTTACTCTTTATATCTCTTGTACGGGTTGTGCAAAGTTAGTTGATATTGATTCTTGCGATTTGGGGTTTGTGTAACCGATCAACTGCTACTAGTGAAAATTTCGGACTCTGTGTCCCGTGGTTTTTCTCCCTCGTTTCATAGGGAGTTTTCCACGTAAAAATCGTGTCTTTATTATTTGTGGTTGCTTATTGTGTGCTTGCTATCATCTACTATGTATTTCTTCGCGGTTTAAACAAGTATTTAATTTTAACAAAGAAGTGAGTCCCCATGCACCCATCTACTGTCTCGTGGTTGACTGACTCTCAACAACCTCCCTACATGGTCCATGAAAGTTATATTGCTTAGTGTTTCTGGTTAGCCGGCACACATTCCTCCGGTGGACAATGTAAGTGCCCAACGCCGTATTCCTGTCAACAAACTCGTCAAGCGAGTCATAAGCTCAGTATCTCATTCTCATACTACATGTTATGCATCTCCTATAATCGCATAACCATCTTATAATTCAGACAAATGTCATATTAAATTGAGTGTTAAGGGGTTATTTGAATGACTCTTCTAATACTTCAATTCTCTTATATTGCCCAGATTTTAGATTTTAGGGATGGTGGTTTTTCTCACATGGGAGTACTGGTCAACAGTCACATGAGTTGAATTTCAAATTTCAGTATATTGCTTAGTGTTCCTAGTTAGTTGACACACATTCCTCTAGTGGACAACATAAGTGCCCAAGGTTGTATACGATTGTCAATGAACTAGTCAAACGAGTCAGAAGCTCAGTATCCCATTCTCACACTACATGTTATGCATCTCTTACAATTGTGTATTCGAAGGACTCATAGTAAATTGAGTCTTATAATTTGGACAAATCTCATATTAAATTGAGTATCAAAGAGTCACTCTGAATGACTATTTTAATACTTCAATTCTCTTTATACTACTTATATTTTGGATTTTAGGGATGACAATTTTTTCATGTGGGAATACGGGTTGACAGTTATATGAGTTGAATTTCAAATTTTAGGATGTTTTATTGGCATTATCTTTGAAAGCATTGACTAGAAGTCTTCCACGGTGCTTTCAAATGAAAATTATGCACAATTTGAGCACACCTTCTCTCACAATCACTAGCTTTAGATTTATCCATCTCATATAAAGACCTTACTTTTCAACCTAAAGCGAAATACTACGGGCACCTGCAGAGGGCTCTCCAACGAACTATTAGACAAAATTGATTCGAAGTCCTAGAAATTCCTCCCAACTACAAGAGCAAATTGCAACACAAGGCTTCTAATGAAGCCCATAGGGTCTGGTAGAATGAAAAAAAGGAGCATACAAAACTAGAATTGGATAAGAAGCAACATATGACCAAGCTTTGGGCTAAGTCACCCCTACGACCTCAGGGGGATCACCTCAAGACATTCGGTTTCTCCTAGAAAAGAATCAGGGGATCACCTCAACCCATTGTTTAGCGACTCAACAAGCTACCTCAGCAGTTCAATCAACTCTGTTGGCAACATCTAGTAAGGTGCCTAGGCTACTGGCTGTAAGCCTGGGTCAAGCTTAATTCGATGGTCAGTTGCATGCCCAAGAGGTAATAGATGGGGCAACTCCTTGGAAGTCACACCAAACATATTACCAAGGAAAAATGGGGACGGCATTCAAAACTATAGGAAAAAATAGTCGCCGGTCAGACAACATAGGATAGAAATAAAAGAATGCACAAACATATACACAATGGAGGAATATGAGAGAGAGAATAACAACACACTAAATTTTTATGTGAAAAATCTTCTTCTAAAATAAGAGAAAAAAATTACGAGACACTTAATCTATAAAGTAAATTTTATTATATGAATATGGTTACAAAAATTTCTTTTTGGCTATAGAAACCCATTGAGAGTTGAGAATAAAAATGAAGAGTAAGAACACAAGAGTAAAAGTCTGGCAACTCCTTGATCTCTTTTAAGTTTTTCTCCTTCTCACTTCTCTTTCTACGTACTTTGCTTGCATGCCCATTATGCACATATATATAATTTTCACCCTGAGACTATCTGTCCACTAGGCAGGTTGCTTGTGTGTAAAATCTACCACCAACTCTACAACCTGCCACCAACTCTACTAATCGCCACTTTGTCAGAAAGAGTTGACCTGCTCAACCAATCAGGTGCCAACTCTGAGAGTCAACTTTCTTTTCTGAAAAAGCTTATTGCGCAAATATTGTAGGTGACCAACTTTCCATAGTTCCTAAGCGTTGACCAAAATTCTCGAACTTTTTCTTTAGAGTCTTCAGACCTTAAAACTTCAAACCGGCCAACTGCATTTCAGAATTTTCATTTCAAAAATTTCATACTGACCAATTTCATTCCTGGCCATCTACATTTTAGAAATCCCATCCATTCCGAAATTTTAAACCATTCCAAAAATTTCATCCATTCCAGTAAAAACAAACTTGTAAAAGCATACTGGTAAAGGCAAACCGGTAAAAGCATACCGGTAAAACCATTTTGACTTTTTACATTCCTGCCAACCAATCTGAAAATGCAAACCGGTGTTTTCACTCTGGCATTTTCACTCCGACATTTTTACTCTAGTATTATTCCATTTCGAAAAATTTTACTCTTACATTTTCCCACACGGGAGTGATCCTAATAAACTTTTCCTCACGATTGTATGGGAACCAATCAGTCAAACCAACTATTTTATAGCAAGCTTCAAGCTTTCCTTTGGGCAATACTTTGATTAACATATCTAACCTATTTTCTTTAGTCCGGACCTTTTTCAGTGACACCAGCCATTCATTAATAGTATCTCTCACCCAATAATATCGAATATCAATATGTTTCGATCTTGAATAGAATGAAAAGTTCTTATAAAGATGTAGGGTACTTTGACTGTCACAAAATACCACATACTTCTCTTACTTGAGGCCCAATTCTTGGATAAACTTTTTCATCCACAACATCTCCTTACTCGCTTCTACGACTGCAATAAATTTTTCCTCTGTGGTGGAGAAAGTAACCCACTTTCACAGGTTAGACTACTAGGAGACTGCCCCTCCAACAAACTTGACCAAATAACCCAAAGTGGACTTTTTTGAGTCAACGTCTCCGGCCATATTAGCGTTTGTGCAACCAATCAACTGGAGCTTGTCATTTTCAAAACACAGATACATCTTCAAAGTCTCCTGGAGATATTTTAAAATCTACTTTATAGCTGACCAATACTCCTTCCCAGGATTTGAGAGAAACCTGCTAACAGTGTCGACCGCGTATGTAATATCTGACCTCGTGCACATCATAGCATACATCAAACTCCCTACTGGTGAAGAGTAGGGCACGCATCTCAGGTAGCCTTCTCAATATCTGTGGTTGGATGCTACGACTGCTTATCCTGAAGTGATTGGCCAGTGGGGTGCACACTGGCTTGGCCTTTTCCATCTTAAAGTGTTGAAGTATTTTTTTAATATACCTCTCTTGGGGCAGCCACAATTTTTTATTCTTGTGGACACAAAATATTCTGGTACGCGGAATATACTTCGTTGACCCCAAGTCCTTCATGGTAAATGACTGCCCAAACTGTAGCTTCAACTCCTTGATATATGCACCATTTTATCTAACAATAAGCATATCATCCATGTAGAGGAGAATAATGATAAAATCATCTTCTGAAAATTATTGAACAAAGACGCAATGGTCAGAAGTAATTTTCTAATAGCCTTAATCCACTATAATAAATTTAAACTTCTTGTACCATTGATATGAGCCTGTTTCAGTCCATACAGGCTTTTTCTCAGACGACATACCAATTCTTCATTCCCCTTGACCTGAAATCCCTCTGGTTGCTCCAAATAAATTTCTTTCTCAAGGTCACCATGGAGGAATGCCATCTGGACATCTAGCTGATCTACCTCCAAATCTAGGACTGCAACGAAACCAATTACCACAAGTATGGAGGATATTTTACAACTGGGGTAAAGATTTCATCAAAGTCAATCCCTTTGCGCTGGTTGAAGCCCTTCACCACTAGCCTTACTTTGTATCTCGGATTAGAGGTATTTTCCTCTTTCTTTAACCTGAAGATTCATTGTCCTTTAGGGCTCTCTTCCCCTTAGACAATTCAACTAACTCAAACGTATGATTCTCATGCAATAAGCTCATCTCGTCCAGCATAGCTTCCTTTCATTTTGCACCATATTCGCCTTTTGTAACTTCTTTAAAGCTCTCTGTTTCTCCTTTATCAGTGAGTAAAACGTACTTACTCATTGACAGGCGAACAAACGACCAACGTTCCCTTGAGGATTTTCGGATAGTAGCCTCCTCAGCTGACTGAGGAGGGAGGTTGTCCTCGTCTTCATCATCTTGCTTAGCCACTCTTGAGACATTGTCCTTACTCTGTGCTGGTCAGATAGCATCAACACCTATTTTGTCTGTATGACTGGTACCAGACATTGCCTTCTTTTCTTTTTCGATGTCCTCAATAGTTTCTCCTTCAATAAAGACCACTTTCCTCAACTAGACAAACTTTTTTTTTAATTGGGTCATAAAACTTGAATCCCAATTCATTTTTCCTGTAACCCAGAAAGACGCATTGCATCGTCTCTGACTCCAACTTAGTCCTCTCATCCTTCGGGATGTGAACAAAGGTCTTATAGCCAAATACTCAAATATGGTCATAGGATGACTCCTTTCCAGTCTACATCTTTTTCAGGAGTTCACCATTCAATGGTCTATTGGGTGACCTATTGATAACACAGGCCGCCATCATCAAGACTTCTGTCCTAAAGGATCCTGAGAGCTTCACTTCAAACAGCAAGCACTTGACCCTCTCCATTAATGTGTAGTTCATCTGCTTAGCCATGCCATTCAATTGTGGCATCTTTGGTGACGTCTTCTGATACTGAATGCCATAAACTGGCAGTAGGTATCAAATATCCCAATATACTCTCTGCTATTGTCACTTTGGATGCACTTCAGCTTTCTACCAGTCTCATATTTAACTAGAGCTTGAAAATACTGAAATATTCCGAGGGCTTGATCCTTGATTTTGAGTGGGTATATCGATATCTTCCTCGAGCAATCATCAATAAATAAGATAAAATATTGTGCTCCTTCAAAGGATTTCTCTTTGAATGGCTCACAGACATCAATGTGAATGAGTTCAAGTAACTCGACTCTTTTGGAGGATGAGTCTCCTCTGAAAGAAACTCTCATCTACTTGTTCGCCATACAATGAGGACAAATCCTCAGCTCGTCCTCCTTCATGTCCGGGATGAGGTCTTTCTTGGTCAAATGACTCATTCTTTTCTTACTAATGTGGCCCAATTGTCAGTGCCACAAATCAAAAAACTCTACACCACTAGCAACGTTGACCTCTCCTACCTCAATAGAGGCTTGCAACACATAAAGATTAGACATCTTTCTCTCTCGAACAACTACTAGAGACCATCTAGTTAGTTTATATGTCCCTTCACAGAAGACATTACAAAAGCCATCGCCATCAAGTTTAACTGCTGAGATAATATTCATTCAAATGTCAAGAACGTGTTGAATGTCCCTTAAAGGTAGTCGGGTTTCATTGTTAGTGACGAGAGATACGTTATCGCAACCAACAACTCTAGATATCTTCATATTTTTTATTTTCAACACTCCAAAGTCACCTGAAGTATGAGATGTAAAGAGCTCTCTCTGAGATGTGACGTGGCTGGATGCATCAGTATCCATCTCCCAATCAATCTCCTACTTGATTAGGCTTATAACATTATCGACTTTACAAGTCAAAATGAGATCACCTTTAGTAACAATTGAGACCGAGGCATTTTCCTCACATTGTCCCTTTTTGCCTTTGTTCTTCTTTTTTACATTTTCGTACTTTCACTTGTAATAATATTATTTAATATGACCATTCTTTCTATACTAATGTCACTTCATGTTTTGAAACATTAATCAAAACTTACTTTGACTCTTTTCTCTAGACTTTAGACAGCGCTCTTTACTCCTTTTCCATGACTCAGTCACGAGTACCTCAAAATACTGAGAGGTGGAAGCCTTTTGTGATCGTCATCTCATTTTCTTATTTAACACAGCTCCTTTGGCCATCTCTAATGTAACAATGTCATTTGGTGCAGTGTTGCCAATGGTGATTTGAATTACTTTCCATGATTCTGGCAGGGTTGCTAGGAGTCATAGGTCTAACATTTCGTCCTCAAATTTAATATCCATGTCATCCAATTGGTCCACACATCCTTGAAACTCATTCAAGTGATCTACAATGGATGAGCCATCCTTGTATCGCACATGTTTCAATTTCATCAGGTGATAAATCTTATTGTCGACAGTTTTGGAGGCATAAAACGTCTCCAACTTCTCTCACGGCACTTTGGCATTTGTTCCACTTCTAATATGGTTATACACATTATCATCTACAAATTATCGTATATAACCGCACACCTGCGTGTTCTCAAGAGATCATTCCTCTTTCGATTTTGTCTCAAGCTTTTGAATGGCGAACACCAGAAGATACATTAACTTGACAAGTAGCAGATCTAACATCTTACTCTACCAAGTGTTATAATTGGTACCGTTTAAGCAAATCATCTTATTTTTCACCTCTATCAATAGCGTTCAGCAATCAGCACAAAGTATCACATCTCTGATACCACTTGTAGAAAAACATAGCTACTAGTCGGACAACACAGGACAGGAATGAAAGAATGCACAAATACATACATGATGGAGGAATGTAAGAGAGAGAGCAACAACACACCAAATTTCTATGTGGAAAGCACTCTTCTAAAATAAGAGAAAAAAATTACGAAACACTTAATTCACAAAATAAATTTTATTATGTGAATTTGGTTATAGAAATTCCTTTTTGGCTACATAAGTCCATTGAGAGATGAGAACAAAAATGACGGGCAAAAATACAAGAGTAAAAGTCTGGCTACTCTTTAATCTCTTTTAAGTTTTTCTCATTCTCACTTCTCTCTCTATGTACTTCGCTTGCATGTCCATCATGCATATATATACAATTTTCAACCGGAGACCATCTGCCTAATAGGCAGGTTATGTGTATGTAAAACCTGCCATCAACTCTACAACTTACCTATAGTACTGCCCACTAACTCTACTAATCGCTACTTTGTCAGGAGGAGTTGACCTACTCAACCAATCAGCTACCAACTCTAAGAGTCAATTTTCATTTCTAAAAAAAGTTAATTGCGCAGATGTTATAGGTGACCAACTTTTCATAGTTTCCAGGCGTTGACCAAAATCCTTGGACTTTGCTCTAGAGTCCTTGGACCTTAAAATTTCAAACTGGCCAATTGCATTCTGGAACTTTCACTTCGAAAATTTCATAACAGCCAATTTCATTCATAGCCATCTGTATTCCGAAAAATTCATCAATTCTGAAATTTTTAACCATTCCGGCTAAACCATACAGGCATTCCATACCGGTAAAATCATACCGATAAAAGTATATCGGTAAAGGAAAACCAATAAAAGCACACCGATAAAACCATTTTGGCCTTTTGCATTCCTGCCAACCATTCTAATCCGAAAATGCAAACTGCATTTTCATTCCAACATTTCCACTCCGACGTTTTCACTCTGGCATTATTCCACTCCTAACCAAATTCCATTCCAGTATTATTCCACTCCAAAAAATTTTACTATGACATTTTCCCACACGGAGTGATCCCAACAAAAACCTCTACCTTCAAGTCTAGCTTGACCTCTAGTGTTGCTGCAAGGTACGTTGGTTCCCTTTGCATTATCCCTTTCTCAACACATATCAATGATAATGGTATTTATAGTATCTTTCAAACATGGTTGCTTTCCTTCCCATCTATTTGGCAATAAGGAAACTAAATAGTCTATATCTTCTTGAAAAATCAAGCACAAGGACCATATCAACGTCGTCAAAGAGAATCACCATCAAATCCATCTTCACCCAATGATGCCAAATAAGAATTGGCAATTCATGAGTAGTAGACATGACTATTCGTGCTTGTTCATTCATGGTCTCAATCTTGCTCAAGCTTAAAACAAATGTCATGCCATATTTACGCACCATTCAATTAGCATTAAATGCATGAGTCACACACCTAGGTGAAATAGCTAAAATTTCCTAGTCATGTGCCTTGGCATTGAGAAACATCAAACCAAGTGAGCTGCCCCCACAGCTCACACCGTACTCAAATTCTTTTTTGGGTTTATGCGTGGTTGTAGTTTCCTTACTACCATTTCATTCTGTTGGGTTTTTAGTTACTCTCTTGTGGGTATCCCAACAAATGGAAGGTTATCGGAAGATCGCACGGGGTTCGTACAAGGGTTAAAGTGTTCGCGCGCAACGGCACACGGCAAGCGGCCAAGAAGCAGGGGTCGAGTCAGGCACTTGAGGCTCACTCAAGCTGTGAAGAGGCAAAAATTGCAGAAGATGGGCACCCGAGCAGCGCCCGACATGCCTCAGGCGCAAATTCCAGTATATGAGTGCATGATCCATGCCCGATTAGCGCTTGAGTATTGATTCCAGAGGCTTGGTGCTCGAGTATACTCGGAGTTTATAAAATTGTGTGAACGTGATTCTAGGGTTTGTTCCAAGAATTCCGAAATATTTCTCCATAAGGGGCACTGTACAGTGAGAGATGAGAGAAGAAGAGAGAAGAGGAAGAGGTTCGGAGTCCAGTTGAAATTCGATTTGAATTCCGTTCTTCGTCAAGATCCGATACATCGTTATAGAGGTGGTTTCTGGAAATATATTTTCGTTTGGTTACTCATTTTTTTGTTATATTTCTCTTGTGGGTTATTGGGTGTATTAAGAGGGGGTTGTATTCAACCATTCTTCACTCAGATTCGGAGTGAAGGGATTTCAAAAGAGGATATTGTAACTGGCACTATTTATAGTGAATTTGTTCAAAATTTATCATGTAATTTTTTTTTTGTTAAAAAGGATTTTCTGCGTTAAAAATCGTTGTGTATTATTTGTTTCTTGTACTTACAAATTTGATGGCTGACGGTTGACGGGAGGTTTAGATTTGTTCTGCTCCGTCGGGTCGGGTATATCCAGGTATTGAACCCCAACACATCTTTTCTCTATAACCATCACATTCGGCTTCTCTAGGTTAGGACATTCTCTATCCCAGTGTGGACTACCGTAAATGAAGCACCCCATTCGCATGCCGGTGTTTTTCCTCTGAAAGGATGTGTTTAACCATTTGTCAATGGCTTGTATTTGCCACTATCACATCTTTCATAGTCATCATGTTACTATCCTTTCTTGCTAAAGAGCCATTGGTTCCTTATTAATCCAAAAATCCACCACGGTAACAGTTGCAGTGATGGCACCAAATTGCTCTATCGTCGTAATTCCATCTGCGCTAATCCATGTAAATTTCAGAGGAAGTTAGACAACTATCATCCTTGGACATGGTTTTTACGTCCACCATCAATGAATAAAAGGTCTTTATAATCTCACACACCATACCTCTAAGTTTCAAGTGTATCAGTGCATCTCTTGCAAACCACAACATGTTGCATGGTCAGACTTTATCCTTAAGCTGCTTCTATGTCTTAATAAGGTCTCCCAATATTTGCATCATTGGACAAACCCATCCGCCACCACAATTTGGTGTCATCTTCCAAGTACGTATTAGTGAACTTTCACTCGGCGTGGTTTCGGTGATGGATTATTCTCAAAGTATTGCTCCATGTCCCATAGAAAAATTATCCAATGCCTTGGTAATCTGCATGCCTTGGACTAGCGTGTGCTCAGGACTTTCATAACTGAACCAGCACCCCCGTGCTGACTTTTGCTCGTCCAATAATTTGCGTGACATAGCCACTTAATTCTCTACTTCGGTCAATTTCTTGGCAGGATCAATAGAAAATTAATCCAAGGGTCTATTGATGTGTCTCCCAACCTTTCCAAGGTGTTCAATTTGCTCCACTGACTGTGGCACCTCAATTTTAGGCCTAGACCAACTAGAGTTGCCAACTAGTTAATTGGTTCTCACATTTACTCTGCAGTCGTGTTAGGACTCGACCTATTATTTGAACTATGAAGAAACACACAATAATACACGACAAGCACATACAATCGATAAATATATAATTTTTACGTGAAAAATTTTCTTTTAAAAGAGAAAAAAAAATCACAAAACTTAAGATCTGAAAATATCTCCACTATATAATGTCTCGATTACATAAATTCAAAGTACAACGTCAAATTACCTTATCTCAAAGCAAGTCCATACAATAGAGAACACAAAATGAAAGAGAAGAAATAAAACCCAGTAAACGTTCTTCTCAACAGTAAGAACAGCGTACCTATCGTCGACGGAGAGTAGAACTTGATTCAGAACGCAAACGGATACATAAATCTTCTTCTTCTCTAATTTTTCTTTCTTTCTCTTTTTTTTTTATTTTGTCTCTTAAAACGGCACTTGGAATATAGAGAGTAAATCCTAGCACGCAAAAGGCGTGCTTGTATTCTCTAGGCGGGCGCTTAAGTGCCGATCGAGCACTCATCAAGCACCAAGGTTCTAAAAATCACGCTCGAGTGTCAATCAGGCGCTCATCGAGTGCCGCAATTCTGAAAATTGCACATCGGGCGCTTATCGAGCGCCCACCTTCTTGAATTTGCGCCTTAGTGGCGCATCGAGTGTGATGCTGTTAAATTTAGCTCATCTAGATTTCGTCACGCACGCAAAGCACGTGTTAAAATACTCATTATTTGTACCACTAATTGACACATCAAATGGATATGACCATATACGAAAATGACCTATAACCCAACAAGTCATACTTACAATATGACGTAGCTGAGTCTCTAATAGCAACTGTCATAGGAGATAGCATTTGAAGAAATATAAAGAGAAAGATAAAAAAAATTTCTATAGTTTTCATGTATGATAAATTATACAGTAGGTTATCTTTTTATAGAAAAATGGTATAGCCTAAACTAGAAAAGATATAACAATAGTAATTGCATAAATTACCTAAAAT
>JAODPA010088320.1:12787-24288 GCA_025585075.1 Nepenthes mirabilis | reverse complement strand
GTATATGCTACATTTATATAATTTCAATAATAATATTATAATGTTTAAAAGCTGGTTAGCCAATGTAACCGAACCGGTAACGAGTCAAATTGATTTGGTAACTGTTCTAATTTATTCCGAACTGGTCTAATCGGTTCGGGTCAAGAGGAGTTCTCGGTTCGGGTAGCTGAACCGCTGATGCATGCTTGATTCTGCAGCTTGACTGAATCTGAAACAGGGCCTCGGTCTTGCTTCTTCTTCATGCAGCAACTTGAGAAAAAACAGAGGGCTTCAACAATCAGTCACAGCATTTTTGTTTTCCCATTGGCTGCAACCTGAGAAATGTTCAGAGTTGTGATATACAGTGAGCATTATAGAAAGCAGATTAATTCAAATGGCTTTAATTAAATATCCAAGACCATTTGTTTCTTAAACTTGAGCCGTCTTCCTTTTCTATTTAGTGAAGGGATTCTTTCATTTTCACACTTTGTACTACTGCTACAAAATCATAGTATTCATATACATCTATATACTATATGCAGAACAAATGAAAGAATCAAGCTACATTTGTGAGTGATAAATGTAGCTTGATAATATTCTTATAAACCCCCCAGCGGCTCAAGAAACCACGTTTATGATACCAGAACTTTATAAATATAGCATCCGAAATCCCATTATTCGGCTTCGGTTCCAAAACTCTGACTATATTTCTAGAAATTTGGATTATTCAATCTCGAGACAGCTTATGGAGCAATTGACCATAAATGTGAACTTAAATTCAATTATCTTGTCTACAACTATTAGAATTATAACTCAAAGGTATTTTGTCTTCTACTTAAAACCTCTTGATTCTTGAGGCTTCTCTCCATAATTCAGATTTTATTCAACAATAGCAACCACATATCAGACTCAACAGAACCCCATGTTGGGTATGTCCATGAGCTTCATCCCTCGGCTTCAGAAAAAGGTGCAAGGATTCATGTCAATCCTCTATACACTTATACGAATTTCATGACGTATTAATCACATTTCTGAGGTGAAAGTGTTCCAAAGAGATGGGTTCAGGAACTTTGAGATTGTATACCAACAAAATTTTGTTCATCTATCAGTTATCAAATTCTGAAGAGCCCTCTCTCTCTCTCTCTCTCTCTCTCTCTCTCTCTCTCTCTCTCTCTCTCTCTCTCTGTGTTTACTCCTATTATCATTCCCTAAGAGATCTAATTCAAAAATTATAAACAAGCAGATGCCCAATACCTTTCAAAGCTCCAAGAGTAGCAATGCAGTGGTATAAGGACTTTAAGAAGTTAATTTGAAGTCTTCCTTCTGCACCATTATTTCAACAAGCCATAATAGTGAAGGTAGTACGAAGAGGGAAACTTAATATAAAGATCAAGATAAACGAACATACTGTACATTTCACCATATGAACTGCATGAGTTTCAACCATCTTCTTTGGACTCAATTTGTTTTCCAAATTTCCTCAATGCAAGTGAATAGATCTCCTTTCTCCTCATTGATGTTCTTTCAGCAACTAACTTGACAGCCTAAATTCAAAATTACCTTGACATTCAATTCTTAAGACCGAATGTAGCTGTTGATAAAAATTCCACTACATGAAATAGTACAAAAAAACAAACAAAACCTTTGACTCCACTAAGCTAAGGTAGCTAAATGAATATATTCCCCTCATTCCACTCGATTTAGGAACATAGATGGAGGTACTTGAACACAACCAAATTTTCAGAAATTCACACCCCCAAAACTAGAATTTGGCTGTCAGTAAGTATTAGCAAAAAAAGAACTCTATATAATGATCACTCGCTTGTTCACTATGATGTATTAAGATGGCTCGGCATCTGAGGCTTCCTAAACTGTAGGCCCTGGGGAATAAGCAACTTTAACCTTCAATATGAAGACGTTTCGTGCTTTAGATTTGCGACCTTCCTGTCACAATGGAACATCCTTGCGTTAAGCCAAGGTCAAAACATCCCCACTACGTGATTTTTGACATTGACCATCTAAAATTTTTATAGATGTTTTCAAAGCAGGACACCTAGATATAGTTTCAACCATGATTTTTAATGAAAAACCCAAATTGCCATTGGTGGGGAAAGTGCATGTTTCTACAACAGTTGAATTTATATAGAATAAGAATCAATCAAATAAACCATCAGCACTAAACAAGGCATATCCCCTCAATTTGTATTGCATGTTATCAAGCACATCACACAGACCAACACAAACACAAAAAATCACGTAACAACAAATTTTCATTGGCAAAGCAGAAAAAGCCCATTACCATTGAGATGCTATTCCCGCCAGTAATCAGCTCTCTCAGTTCATCCTCAATCTGAGATTCCGATGGAGTTTCAATTACACAATTGGCTTTTCCCTCTATCAAAACCGTAATTTCTCCCTTAGGTTTGCGAACTAAAAATGCTTCCTTTGCTTCTCCCAAGGTACCACGCCAAAACTATGGCATTACAAGTAATCATAAATCAAAACACCCAAAGATGAACCAAGTGAAAAGTCATCATATAGAAGCATAAAAGGTCAGCCATCAATAGAACAAAAATTCTTATACTGGAACTTCTTCGGTACACATTACACAACAGATATAAACCAGCAATTGCACATGAAAATGGCATGAACTTTATTGTCACCGTCCATTGATCGGCTGCAGGTTCCATTATCAATAAATTACTAACAGCCTCTCAGACTGATTTCTCCTGACACATTACTAGTTCTATTAAATAAATAGCATTGTTGATATTGATCCCCCCCCCCCCAAAAAAAAAAAAAATAGGGATAGCTAGTTCGTGAAGATCATCTTGCTACAAAATTAGGTAGGCTCGATGTATGGTCATTGAGCATCCCTGGAGCAGTTAAGACCNCCCCCCCCAAAAAAAAAAAAAATAGGGATAGCTAGTTCGTGAAGATCATCTTGCTACAAAATTAGGTAGGCTCGATGTATGGTCATTGAGCATCCCTGGAGCAGTTAAGACCTCACCTCTTATGATTTAGAAGAAATACGAGCCGTTCCCCCAGGTGAAGAAAAACCATCTATTTCCCTCCCTCCCTCTTCCCCTATTCATCATAGTCCTTGAGAAAAAAACCACCATTTAAATGTCGACTCCTCTATTTCTTACTCCTTCCCTATACTACACTACTTCCCAAAAGAAGAAGAAAAAGGTTCTTTCTTCCCTTGGCCGTTGCCCTCACATGTCATCTCTTCCTTTCCAACTTCCAAGATGACAATCATTCCGCAAGTAGACACTTTACTACCACAAGAGTACCTTTTCTTTAATCATTCCTTATCCTTTGATAGGAAAAATATTTTGTTAAAAGGCCTTAGGGGTTAAGAATTTAAGTACTTGATTGACAAATTGGTGAACCTATATTATTGAGGAGTTTGTTCTGTATTAGTTAGCACTTACTGTCCTGACTTTAATTTTGATAGTGTTTTTAATTGATTTAGTTTTTTTTTTTTTCCCCTTCAAATTGTAGACCTTTCGTCTTCAAAATACCAAGTAAAAAAATTTCAATTTCATGTATTTTTTAATGTCTATGCTTTTCTCATCTTTGCAGCTAACATAGAGAACCTTCCTTTTATATTTGATGTGACTATCCCAGGATGATTTAATGGCATGTCAAAATTAATATGTTTTCAATATTTACTAGCTATTCAACAAATATTCAAGATCAATCCCTCACCACATTGTCTTAAGGATGTCAATATAGTCTACAATTTCAGTCTAAGTGAATATTCATCATTTGGTAGAAACTCAAAACTTCAAGCCAAGGGCTCAATAAAAATAGGGATAAATAACCGCATACAGTGACAAATATTGATTTGACTCAAAGTATTTTCTCATACAAAACCAGCATAGCATGAAATATAACCAATTATAATGTCAATGAAGGCCCAAAAAGGGGGATACCTCTTCATGTATTTTTGTCATCTCTCGAGCTATAACACATCGCCTGCAATGCACGGAAATATGCAATCACATCCAATCCATTCTAGATTAAATGAAAGATGTGGTCACAAAATGATTAGAAACCAAAATTTTGCACAGCTAGAATATCATGTTAATACTTGGAACTTCTGTATGCAAGCACATTAAGAAAAACTTCACATAGAAGTAGGATTTGAACTGAGCGAACAATGATCTATCTTAATGGTCAAACAAGTTCTCAAAATCATCCTGATTCAACTCGCTTAACTCATTCCCTATTGCTTCCCTTTAAGCCACACTGTGCTTTTAATCATGATTTCTGGAGCCATGGGAGCACAAATATTGCATAGTGCAAGCCACATAATGGGTTGTGGTTGTCACAACTGGTGTCATCCCTGTTTTGACTAAAAATTACCATCAGTTCATCACTTTGCAAGATGACTCAATCAGTACAGTGAAAGGTGGTTTAGCCAGACAATGCCACACACAAAGTTTGTAGCACTTCTAACAAGTTTTAAAAGGAAAACATAAAAGAAAAAAAAAAACTTGTAACAAATGCAACTCTTTTAAAGTGTTGGGCAGCATTTCAAGTTTGACCAGTGGATTTTATAAAGCCATGAGGTGTGAAGCTAAGTGATGCAGAACACAAGGAAAGGAGAAGAGAGACCAAAGAGGACAGGAAAATTAGGGAGAGGAAAATAATAGAGGGAGAAGTGAGAGTAGACAGAAAGGAAGAGGAGAAATTTGTGAACATCTGAGGAAAATTTCTTGAATTACCCCCAAATTGACTGGCTTGAATTACAATTTCTCGGTTATGAAGCCATGAGTCCACCATCCCCAATGTAATCAAACACTTTTAACACATGAGAAAATCTCAAGTATGAAAGATACCAAGAAATCAACACCACAGACAAAAAATACAAGCCAGATGATTCTCAAAATCAGGAGTGTCAAATGTAGAAGTGAAATTTGGAGGTGTGGATCTAAGGTTCGACAACATCATAAGCTCTTTGATTTCACTCATCTTTAACATTTTAAGTACACTTTCAGAATTTAACTTGTTTGGTCCTCCATCATACTCCCACAGGGGTGGAGAACTCGACTACAGAGCATTTGAATGGAAGTACCACTCAAGGAAATCTGCATCAATGGTATGAAATTCCTCAGTGATTCATGCATTTTGTCTCCAGTTGATACTTCTATCAGACAACAAAACAACAGAATCCAGAATGAGAGGAAGCAATAATCTCATCATCGAGCACTTTGCAATTTCAACTTGTTTCCTTGGAAAAGATTGAAGCTTGGGCTTAGATTTACCTGCAAAAGCACTAGAAGAATGATGCTAAAATGTGCCTTGATAAGGAGTTAGGTCCTCCACATTGGAAACAGGACTATTATTCAACAAGTAAATCAAGTAAATAAGCATTAGGTCCAAGTCTTTGAATGATAGGCCATCTACCAGTGGATAGAGCATGAAGTTTCCTAAAGATCAGTTACACAAACACTCAGTCGAATGTGGACCATGAGATAACACCTACTTTGAATTCCTTTGCTTGTGATGCACATCTGTAGCAAGCAGATAGTTAGTATTGGTGCACTTTTAGCACCTAATCTCGAGGTAGATCATGAATGTGCTGTCTAAAAATATACTGTAGATAATGGAATAAAGCAAGCTGGGGATGTGGAAAACATATGTGCAACATCAAAGCACTCTTAGCTCTAGACAAGTTGACCGCTTTGTTATGTGAAAACTCACTATAGATAAGAACCGATCCTGATTTCCTTTTCTCTCCCACTAAGCATGTATGCAACTCACCAGGATTCTGGCTAACAACCTCAGTCTGGCCATCCATTTTGTCTGGCTAACCATGTGAGGATGGATGGTTGTTTGTAGGACTATATCATTGAGTTTCAACAATATGAATTTAACATTCCTATCAAACACAATGGAATCAGGAAATCCATGTAACCGAACACCTTCCTCAAGATTGATTTGGTTACACGATCAGCCTAAGTTATCTAGCTACAATGTACATAACGGATTGTCTTTAAAAATCTATCAATCACAACAGAATTCTCATGTTGTTGGGTTGTTTCAACAAACCAAGGACAAACTTCATGCTAAGATCTCTCAAAAGCTAATAACTTTGGGGAAAGGGCATCAACAACCTTATTATCAGCACCAGAACAATCCATAAGGAGAAATGAATACTCATTAATATACTCAACCAACCTAGCATGCCTACTGTTCAACTTCTTTTGAAATTTAAGCACCCAAGTGCTTGCTTGGTGATCATAGGAGAAAGCACACTCTTTCATAAGATGATAATATCTCCAATGGTGACCGGCCTGAACATTAATGTAAACTCTTCATCGCAGGTGAAAGACTTCTATTGAGCCTTATTGAACTATTTAATGAAGAAATGGACAAGGTGAACCAAGGAGGAAAATATCTATATCAATATCAGTCACAATTATATCAATATTTGACATATTAAATAATATATATCAGTATAGGAAGAAAAAATTTAGTACTGGTTTTAAGATGATATGTAAATATTGGATATATCAGCCTAATAATTTTGTTGATGACTCTCTACTCTCCACACGCGTTCTCTATAATCCATACTTCTCCAGGATAAGAAAGAGCAGGTACTGCACAAGGATTAAAAATATACCAAATGAAACCTTTTGGCATGAGTTCTTCCCAATTTCTATTCGATTCTGCATGTTCAATGGGGCTAGGTTTGCCAATTGAGAGCCAAGGACTAGGTTTTCAAGCTAACAAAACAGCGGATCTAATACCAAGGCAACTTCTTTCTCAAAAAATACATAATATATTGAATTTCATCTGGCAGGACATCAGAAAATTCCTCTAATAGCTTATCCACCTCAAATAAATACTCAAGGTGGATTTTAGGGCCTTCATTGGGAGCCTCTGAGCTAGGTTACTATCCAGAACTAGTTCTTTTGACTTCAATTTCAGAAGGTTTATCATTTGACATGTGGGTTCTTGGGTAAGCAGGAACTGGAGGGAAGGCATTTAACCTGGGTTTGCAATCACTAGTTGACGGCCCAACAGGTCTTACAATGATGTTCTTACCCTGTAGTTGAACGCATAAGTAGTCTCTTCACTATAGTTGGTCACACAACCAAGGTCATCCAATTAGGATGTCGGTCCATCCATGTGTATCACAGTAAATCTCCTACTAGTCCAATCTAAATGGGGGTAGTCGCTGAGTAGCACAAAAAAAGAATGGCCTTGTTAACCAAAGCTACCTCAAAATGTTGAGTTGGCTCTACCCTAAGGTTCAGGCTATAGCAACCTTACAGACTACGCCCATGGTATTATTGCTGCTGATGGAAAACTTTGCAGTATTATCTCAACACTTAATGACAGTGTAGAAGATGCTAGCGAGTTTCCATTCATCATACCTAAGGGTTGGGGTCAAGAAGCACATAATGATATTTACATGTTCCTCTACTTCCAAGGCTAAAACATCTTCACCTCCAGAGTATTCTAAGGCCTCAACAATTCGGTCATCATCCGTGGCCTAGTGCTCCATGAACAAGGTGCAATGAGGACGCTGAGACACAATATGACCTCATGGCAATGGGGGCACTGACTGAAGGACCAACTTGAGTAGGACTGGCAGAACTGCTAGGGTGGTTTGGGGAGTGAGTATAGGAACCACTAGGATGAGAAGCACTAAGGTCTTTCCTTGTTCCTGACACTGCCTATTTGTAGTTACATGAAAAGTTTCTAGAAAAATATCTGAAGATGAGCGCCTAAAAATTTTTGCTCTGAAATCTGCCTCTTAAATTCACACTAATCATGTCGTACTGTGAAAACTCACTTTCCCAGTAAATATTTACCTAAAGAAGGGTGACTTTTCTCTTCCTTTCTTAATAATTGATCAGGGATCATAGATGCTTTTTTTCTGCAATGACAGAAATTTGCAAGGCAACAATACAATTCTACTGGAGCCAATCAACAAGGATCCCTTACAGTGGAACCAAGAAGCACAACAGATTATAGACAACAGAGGCTAGAGATTTGTCAATTGAGCAGAAAGGACTGCTATACACCTGCATATTATCAAATATGGATATCCAGGCACACTACTATTTTAAGAGGCAAGAGTATCACAGTTGAAATCATATGATCATAAGCAGATATTATTTAATGTAAACACCATTGCGTAAATTAAAGGATCCAAAAGGAACTGCAGCACATTCCACCTTATCAATATCAATCCTAGCTTTGTCTCTAAATAACCTGTATTATTGTTCTCATGTAATTCCCTAGTAATATTTTCTGATTTGTTGGAGAGATTTAACTTCATTTATGACCCCTAATAAATTTCCATTCACCCCTTCCAACAAGGAAAAAGGAAAAGAGAATCTTTACCTGGAGTAACAGAAAATTGACGAAGCTTCTTCAAGAAACTGAAGAAGTTTGTGCGGAGGAACAAAGAATATCTGCATTTTTGTCTGATTAGCAGAGAGCAATAGCCTTTCTCTTCTTAATCCAGCATGTTTAGGGAGAAATCCAACTGCAAGAATAAAATGTAAAGCAAACGAACATAGCACCTATGTCATATAAACATCTCTCAAATATAAATGCAGTCTTGATTTTAGAACCGGTATGGTAAGTGGGATACCAAATGCAAACTCATCAGTAGGCAAACCCGAGATAGAAAGAGCTGCTACCACAGCAGATGGCCCAGGGACAGGAATAACAGGGATATTTTCCCCAACACACAGCTTTACCTGAACAGAAATAGCAGATGGGCACCAATTGAATCATGCATAGTCATTCTTACAGCATTAACGTTTACTAAATGAATTCCATCATTTACTTTATAAGTTTCAAGTAGTGTCATCATCGCTGGAAGATTCTAAAATAGAAATGACAGCCATTGAATATTTTGGAGGAAGAGGGTACTTGGATTCCTTCCCAAATGGATGCACAAGCACATACTTTGGTTGCACATACTAATTCAAGTCATTTAAACAAATTTCTGAGTTATTGGTTGCGTCTTTGCTCTTGTAAAGAAGCTACTATTGAACAAACATTAAGCCCATATATCACATCAACTTTATGACACAAAGAACACATATATTGGTCGTAGTAACTAGCAATTTTAATTAAAACTAAGGCAGCAGTTTACCCTCATTTAAGTACGTGGAAAAATAAAAAGATTCTTTTTTCTTTATTATAATGGCTGCAATACTCAGTAATGGTTGCAACAGTCAAGTAATGGATCATATCCACAACCACTTCTACAAGATGGTCTTGTCATAAAAAATGCATCCTAACACTGCTAAGCTGTGTAATATATGATCCACATGGCACTAAATGGTACTACTTCACTCTCGGTCACCGGGGATAATTTAGCCTTGCAAGTTGGCCCTTGTTGATAAACTCCTTGGAAATATGATATATTACATTTTATTGTAGAAGAATATATCAAACATTCCACGTTTAGAAACAAAAACAACCAAGCCTTAAGTCCCTTACAACAGTCCTCTCCCACCAATTGGCTCATCTTCGGGAAAAAACCTCTAAAGAATATAAGCAAATTTAAATCCCTTTTATTACCTCAGTTTTATACCTAAGTAGAAGAATATATCAAAGTTTTATACCGACCTCTCCCTTCCTTATTACCTCTAAAGTCTAATCTCAAATAAATCACAAAGTTTCACAAGTGCAGTATCTACACTTCAGTTGCATAAACCATCATAAACACCCTTCACATTCAAAGTAAGCCACATCATAATAATTCAACTACAAATATCATCCTACATGATATAAACCCTTTGTTGGGAAGAGGGCTTCTACCTTGATCTCCTTAAATTTTGTGTATACTTGCATGGGACCATTCCCTAGTTTATTTTGTCTTTCTTTTTCTAGTGTCAAGTGTGGACAATGAGTAATTGAACCAGAGACATCTTGATTCCATGGGACCATTCCCTAGATTCCTTTCCTTTGCCAAAAATGTCAATTCCTTAAGTTACCTGGGTCAAATAGACTCCCTTTGCCTTTTATCACTCCCAAGTAGAAAAATGAACTAAATTCATAAAGTAGTGACTGATTAGAAGAAAGCATAAGAAAATAAGAAAAACTCACCAACTCTGTACCAGGATCACTAATGCCAGGAGTTCCAGCATCGCTGATCAGAGCCACAGCCTCACCCTGCTGCAATCGTTTCAAAACTGTTCTTTCTCTCTCAAACTCGTTAAATTTGTGATAACTCATCTGAAAGTCTAAAACTCAGACTAGAAAGCACATGAAACCATAACAACTATCCCCACAGCTTCAATACACTTACAAGAGATGTTTTAATTCCGTAGTGCTGAAGCAACTTCCCTGAATGCCTTGTATCTTCAGCAAGTATCACATCAGCTGATTTTAACACCCGCAAAGCACTAAATTTATGAAATTGTAGTGGTCAAAAAGCAACATCAGAGCAACATCATAACTCATAAATGAAAATGTGTGGGCGAATAAAAAACTGATCTCTTCACTTCTAATTCACCCAAACTGTACTCAAGCAATCAGCAAATTGACACAATCAATCAACTCAGTCCACCAACTAATATAACATGGATACCAAGTTCATTAGTTGACGCCTGACAGTTTACTGGGTCCATTGACTCTTCATTCACATGAAACAAGGTTCATCTGTTAAAATTATTTCATTAGAATTCACTAACTATGCAAAAATGCAACCAGGTCCAACAACTTGTAGATCAAACAATCCCATATTATTTAAGATTCCAAAAAATGCAGATGAAGTCATAACTAAATTGGTCATAGATGATGAATCAAGACCAAAAGGTTTGAGGTTCAATTCCTACATCCCCCAACTTTACCTAGCAAAAAAAAAGCAATCAGATATCGCTCCTCCTTTTCTTAATTTTTTGCAAGGTTTGACCCGAGGTTCAAGAAAAGTTGGGGAGTTACCCTAAACAAGCTCATTGAACTCCAGAACGTTATGAGCTTATAGCTCTAATTTGTCATGAACTCCAGTAAGATTGGGACTGTCCACCCTCAACTGAACCTAATATGGATAACAGACATGCATTGAGGAGAGGATTCATAACATTTTTTCCTCTTCAATGAAATGTAGTTTTACCAAAAGAAAAAATAGAAGAAATGAAATGAGAAAAGGAAACATAAAAGGCAATACCGTAAAGTAATGTCCTCCAGATTCCCAATTGGAGTTCCAACTAGATAGAGCCCAGGATTCAAAGGTCCCTGCATAACAAACACTACACCTTAATAGCCAATCCATACAAACAGGAAACAAATTTGAGGCACCAAATTACAATAAGAAAACAGTCTATTTTCAAGGGCTCTCCTTTTTGAAAGCAAATTGGTTCCTCGTATAAACTGTAAAGCCACCACGAATTTCAAAACATGATGTTATTGTCAACTATCAATAAAAGACAATACATTAATTAGATCAATCCCATAATAATTCTATTCAAAGATTAACCCAGATCTTCAAAAGTGCATTTGTTACTTGCAAGAAAAAGATCCATTAGCTGGAGGTA
>JAODPA010088320.1:0-12691 GCA_025585075.1 Nepenthes mirabilis | reverse complement strand
AACCCACAAAAAATTAATAAATTCCTAAGTTAAATCGAAAGAATACTACTGCCATGCTCCAAGATCTTCTGAAGAAAGAATCTGCTGAAACACAACTCATCACTATTATGATAACTACCAAGCACCACAACAACTGTGACAAGTCACAATCAAGCAAGAAATAACATACTTTTCAGCTGCCATTTCTCAAAGAAAACAATGTTGAAACTACACATCACCTTTTCTTTAAAGGTGCTTCACAAGTGGAAGCCATCCTAGAGAGGCCTTCCCGGGCAAGGAATTCAAAGCCCCATCGCCTTGCAAACCACACATTACTGATACCCTGAAATTCCATGTCTAGTCTATGTTCCTCTTTGTTACTTGTCTGTTTCAATGATGACAATACCACTCCACTTTATTAAATTGTAACAATACTTTATTTTGTCATGTGCTACATTCTCTTGTGTTTGAATATTCTCCAATGAAAAGTGCTGTTCTAGATTTGCTATACATTAACCTTATCTGGCTTTTATTGAATAAATAAGTCAAACTATACATTATTTGGCATTTTTAAATATCATTTTCTTTTGACATTCTTGATTTAATTTTGGAGACAAGAATAATTTCAGATTCAATTGATTTTATTTAAATCCAATTTACTTAATTGGCAATGTGTTTGAATTCATATTATTTGAAGAAAAATTTATTTAAACTCAAAATAATATGATTTTTCTGCTTTCACATTTTATGGAGTGTGATATTTTGATTTATTATGATCTATTCTGAATACAGAATATATTGCAATATCTTTGAAAACTTGAGTTATTTTTACCTTTGCTGATTTTCTTGATTTAAACCAAATGTATTCTGCTTGTTTATTAAATTCAGTTGGACATCTTATGGCAGGAAACCAAAAGGTGTTACATGGAAGAAATTCAAATCGAAATTTAAAGTCTTGCATTATTTGGCAAGCAATATGTAAATTGATCTATGAAATATTCTCTATCATTACTTACATCCAAAGTAGAAAATGCGCAAATCCAAAGATCTGAAAATGGAATATGGTAATGTTGATCACTTATAGAACGCTCTAAGATATTTGGACCATCCAATCCTTAGTCAACCTTGAAGAAATAGTGGACTTAATTAGGTCTATTGTAATATGTTATTTTTGTGAAAGGGTGCCTAGATTTGTATAGCTTATTTTTGCTTTGCAATCACAAATTATCTCTCTATAACATCCATGTGTCAAAGCATCTAGACAAGAGCAGATCTCTATATCAAATACTGGAAATTGTAAGTTTTAGTAATCTCTCCTTTTTGGTTAGTCTACCTGTCCATACTTCAACTCTGTTGTTCATGTAACAAGACTTATTTTGTTGTCACTAGTAATATTAATAAAACGACAATGTGCACTTGGGGAGAAGAAACCCTAGAGACAACAAAGGAGAAGTGCAACATGAGGAAACCAAGAAGATGAAAATGCATTTGGAGAATCAACGCATAGTGAAGCCATAGAATTATCATCATAGCCGTCCACTTGGCCTTCTCACAACCATCATGATGAAGGGAAAAGTGGCAGGTGGATCAAAGGTCTACAAGCGACGTCAAAAGGCGTGCAGCCATCTAAAGTATGAGAATATAATGGCACATCCCAACTGTCCACGTGGGACAACAATCACCATTGGATCAAAGAGGGGCTGATCATGGTTTTGTTGTCATGTAAGGCAAGGGATGCGTCTCACGTGAGAGATGCAAGAAGCAACCAAACAGGCCAGCAAACAAAATGCAAGGGCAAGGCATGTTGGCAAATGATGCATCATAGCTCAAAACAGCTTCAGTTAGTGTAACCACCACAATGTCATAGAAATATCCGATCAATTAGAAAAGAATATTATGACCATAATTAGAGAATTTCCTTATAGGATAAAAATAGAGAAGGTAATAGAGAATAGATTATGAAATGAATTACCTCTAAGTTAGCTTCTTTGGAGACCTCTTCCCTTCCCAAATAGGAAACTGCACTCCACCTCTTCTTTTTTTTTTTTCCCTTAAATTTTGTTCATCCTCTCTACCATTCTACCCTTCTCTACTTGGAAAAAGTCAAGCACAGTAAGGCCAATTTGGTTCTTATATTCTTTTCTTAGGAGAACATATCCAGAGTATCTTTTGTTCCATATTCTTCCTTCTGGACTAATCATACTTATCTCATATTAAATTTTAAATTAATTCTTGGAAGGTCTTGATATGATCTACCCATTTATGGAAACCAAACATTGGCTCTCTCTATAAATTTGAATTCAGGTGACTTATTTATTTTACCAACTAGTAATTCTTTTGGCCTTGCTATTCTCTCATGATCGTACCATAATTTCCCAGGAATTACTTTATCTCATCATGGTAATTAATATCAACCCTTTTACAAAAGAATTCTTTTTGACCAATTAAGATCTTTATCTATATACTCATCTTCCTTCACTTGGCGTGAACAACCACCACCACTTCTGAAAAAGAAAAAAATTTTAAGTTGTTGCATTGATTACCATCCTTGGAGGGAAAAAAAAAAGGAAGAATATCAGTTGAGCTTCATGCCAATCTATGTTAAACCTCCTAGGAAATCTTGTGGTATGTGATCATCCGCACCATTATGCTTGAGAAGTTTGATTGTGCTTTAATTGCATCTAAGCTTTTTGCTTATTGTGTGGATTGTTGGTTGCTCCAAACACTCCTTGTTTAGGTGGAGATACCAATATTATTTGGGTTAATATATCGAGTTTGTGTTGGGATTGTGATACTTTGGAGTGGTTTGGGTTGTAATACTCGTCTTGTTAAAAGGTTGTCTTTACCTTCCAATTTGGAGAAGATTGTTTAATAGATTGGCCAAGTCTAAGTATATCATGGGAGTGGAGAATGAGAAGGACCTCTGCAACACCTTAAAAACCATCGTGTTGGATTTTCTCTCTCGCTATCTCTTTTTTTTGCTACAGATTATTCTGCAGATCTTCCAATTACATTAATCATCTGCCCATTTGAGAAGCAAAGAAGATAAACTAGTTTTATTTTTTCTATCCCTAAAGTTGAATTAATAACTCAGTATATCATTTACTAAATGAGATTGCTCATTTTGTTCAGTTGTTTTTGTTTTTCACAATTATGCCATTATCATCCCTTCTAGGCCACGTTCCTGAGCATTTCCATCCATATAGTGACAAACTTACAGTTGGATGCAAATCAAAAAACCCTTTCACAATTAGTCTCTGCTGCGCCTCATCATACCCCTTATCCCTACTGACAGCCTACGACTCCTTAGAAACCGCTAACAAATCCCCTATCAAAGCCTGTGCACTAAAAGATGGGATCAAGAAACAGCTCCATTCCTTACTTCCAATTCATTTCAAACAAACAACACCTTAGCAGCGAATACAAAAGGATGAGGAAAGTGCTACTTCAAAAAGGGTTATTACACAAATGTCAATATCAAGAGCAAGTGTCCCCTTCCCCACAACAAAGTAATTTGTAAGTGTCTTTTTGATGTTTCCAAGTAGGCACCATGTTCGTCCTCCTAGAATGAAAAAAATTCTGCCATTGTGCTTAACATCCTCATTGCCTCAAGGACCAATTCTCTCAAATAATGGCAGGATATCCTTCCATTTTTAACATAACGTCCCGTAGCATCATAATCTTGAACCTTGGACCACCTTGTAGACATAAAGGCTGATGGTGCTCAATTCCCTAAAAGTTACGCAAAACTATCATGACTATGAGCTCCCAAGATAATGTTGCTGAATGAACACCAACATCCAAGCCAAAAAGGCTGAGTGGAAGTTTATCATAGAATATCTATAATGTGAGCTTGATTATGATTTTGATAAAGACCTGAGAGGTTTTTACAACTAGAGTCATTGACATATGCAATGATGGCTGAAACAATCATTGAATTTTGTGGAGGAATTAAACAGGGGTTAAGGAAGGAGATTATCAGGCTCTTTTAATTCTTGCTAGGAATCATCATCAATGTGGGAGTGGTAAAGCTTTTTATCATTTGAATATTGTCTAGTAGGTGCATGAAAAGTGCTCCATGAGGCAGGCTGTAGCAAATTCGAGGGTGCTTCTTTTATGGTCAAGATAACTGGGCTATGGAGTTGTGTGAGGATACCAAGAGAGTAGAAGAAAGGAGTTAAACTTACAGAATTGAAAGGTCGGAATGTACCATAAATTATGACAAAGGCAAGGAGGCCAGCTATTGTTTGGGTTAGAGTTTTAAGTTTGCTGCTTTTGTGGTTCTGGTTCTCTTTTTAGTTTACTTTATTTCGCCTTTTTTTGCATTTTTAGTCTTAAGTCATGGATTTTATCATTACAAAATCTTTTTCCTAAGACATGTCTATTGTATATGGGTCAACATTTTATAAAATAACTATTACATCAGCTATACATTATGGACTAGAATATTGGACAATCAAACAAGAATATGCGCAAAAATTGAGCAACATAGAAAAGTTACAATGGATAAGTAAAGTCACCATAAAAAATCATATAATGAATTATGACATTTATAAATATTTAGAAGTTTCATTTGTAGAAAATAAAATGAGAGAATGACGTTTAGGATGATTCAAACACTTAAAAAATAGGCCAAAGGAAGCATCTATAGAAAAATTTGAGCTTGTCGTGGTTGTAGGAAAGAAAAAAAGATATAGGCATAGAAAAACACAGACTAATGTGATAAAAAAGATTTAAAACTATTTGTACTATCATAGGGTATTGTACTAAATTGAATAGTATAATAAAAATAAATTTAAATAGCCAACCCCATCTAATGGGACATATAACTTTGTTGTTATTATATCTATTGTGTATGGGTGGCACCCCTTAGTGTCTTTTGGAATATGTGTGCTTTCTTTGATATGATCATATCAGGATAAGAAAAGGCATATCAAGATCATATCAGGATAAGCTCCCTAATAATAAGAGCATCACCAGCCAACAAAAATGGGAAGAAAGCCCCCATTCACGTTATAATAGGTTTTTTCTATATCAAATTTACACATCACCCAACTTTCTTCTCTATCAATCTAGACCAACACATCATCAACCATAAGATAGGGCTTGTCTTCAATCGATGAAAACTTTCTAATAGTTGAGCTACCAAGACCAGCATCCTCTTCAACCATTTCATGAGGATCCTTGGCAACTAGTTGCAGATGAAAGTTTTAAGCCAAAACATTCTCAGAAAGCAAATGCTCATAGAAATCTGTTGTAATTTGGCTGAAAACATGGAGGACGGTTGGGGAAAAACAAACTAATAACATAAAATAAGGGGGTCTAGGAAGATAAAAAATCTCCATGTGAACATGAAAGATGGTAAAATAATACATTTGAAAATTTATGAATGTTTCATTGGAAATCCCATTTTATACAATAAATTGACAAGTGATAGTAAAGGTGAGAAAATCAATTCCAGCTGGTTAGCGAGATGTGCACTTCACCCCTATAAAAGATTACTTCATGGCAAGTTGAAAAAGGGAAGTTCCTGGACATGACATATCATGAAGTAGAAGCTGTTAATTGTATTTTGTATTGGCATATTCCGTGACCGTGTTGGGTTGATTCTTGATCTCTTGTCTGCTCGTTCGGTATCTACAACAACATATCGGCCTGGAAGATTTTCATCAGTTTCATACTCGAAGGTCGTCATCGTCAAATCTCAATGTTTACGCCTTCCTATCATTTTGTTTCACCCCGTCTCAGGAAAGGCACCAGAGGTGCCATCTAGGCGAGCCCCCCGCACTGGGCGCTCATCGAGGGTGCAATTTTGCGAACCGGGCGCTCATCGAGGCAGCTCATGTGCCCGGGCACATAATCACCTAACCCTGCTCAATGCTCGCCGAGCGCCTAATGGGCACTCGAGCTGCGCGGACCATTTAACCCAAACCCTAGCCAGTGCTCGCCGAGCAATTGAGTGGCACAGCACTTTATGTGTCTAACGGCTCCTTCATTTTTGAATCCCTTTGGGCTTCTCTATATATATGTCCTCTTCTTCTTCATCTCTGAGGTTTTTTTAAAAAGCAATTGGAGACACACAAACGCCAAGTTCATTAATTTGTTTTCTTAGAGCAAAGTTTTAGTGCCCAGCAGAGAAGACTTCATCATTTTCTATGCGCTAACTTGTCAATGCTTTCTCTTCCTCTCATACTAATACGACCACACCTTCGTCCTTACCTACGGTCCCTTGTGTGTGACGTGGGAGGCCGGAAACTGAGATCCAACGGTTCATGAGAGAAGATTAACGTAAAACCGGAAGGCATCCGGTTCCGCTGCCGTGGACAAATCCAAATAGTTCCTTGGTAGAGATTACAAGACCAGAATAAGTCGGCTAGGTTAACACGTCTGTACCACCCGTTCTGTAAATTGATTTTTATAGTGGATTTCTTCTCTCGCCATTGAAGCACGGAAGGTTTTTCTCAATTATCGTGGGTATCGAGTTTTCTCTTTATCACTAAAAAAATTGTGTCTTTTTACTATTACTTATTCTTGTTTATGTTTTATGCAAATTATTGTTCATGCATCTAGAGATAAATATTCTTTATGTGTATTGAGTATTTATTTTTTATATTGCTTCCGCTAATCCTGTATAGGGTCGAAACTTTACAGTGCAATTTTGGACGAAACATCTTTTTTAATTAGTATCAGAGGTTCATCCCGATCCACAACCCCAATCTAGATATATACTAGTCAATTGCTATCCGTTCTTCCCTACTTTGATGGGAGTAATTATGACTATTGGAAGGTTCATATGAGAGCCTTTCTAAAATCCATAGATGAGCACGTCTGCGCTAGTACTCAAATTGGGTGGACTCCACCCAGAAGCACCACGGATGACGAACCAAAAGTATTATCTTTGTGATCCAAAGAAGAACAACAGTAGATAAACAGAACAGTAGTGACTAAAGAAATGAGCAATAAAAGAAAACAAGCATAACAGTCATCATAAACATAGAGCATAAACATAAACTCCCTCTCACAAGTAGAACGAAAACAAAAGTGGTAGTTCCCCCTCACATGAAGACAAAAATTAACTCCCCCTCAAAACATAAATGGAGAATGTTCCCCCGGTACAAAATCACTCCCCCTTTTTGTCACGAATGACGAAGGGGCACAGCAAAAATAACACTCAGAGAGACCGCTGGAGAGATCGTCGAGAGGAAGACTGACAAGGAGCCTCCGCTGCCTGAGAAAAGCAACGCTCCTCCTGGGTAGGAAGTCGAGAGTCTAGATGTTCAAGGACCTCGGACCGAAACTGAGCTTGGGTAGCCTCCACGTGCTGAAGTCGGGACTCCAATCGCTCCTGGGAAGTATACAAGCTAGCCAGCTGCCGAGAGAGGCGGAAGAGAAGGCCTAAAGTGCGCGAGGAGATAGAGGTAGCGGAGCGGAAGAGACGCGCGGGACCCGGAGCTGACGGCCCGGCCGCGTCTGGAGAGGACGAAGCCACAGGAGGAGAATCCACAAGAAAGTCATCTGAGGAGGGAGACGGCCGACGAGTGTGAAAGCGATTCTGCTCGTGAGTGGTACGTGTAATAGGCCGACCAAGAGACGCATGGGGGAGGTCCAGAACCTGAACCCCGAAGGCAACCAAAAGGCGCTGAATAAGACAACCGTGAGGGAGGTTATCATCCTTCTTGGACGTAAAGTGAGCTAACATGTGAATGCACAAATGGGACGAAAGATCAATGGACCACCCATTGAAAAGAGCAAAGAGAAAGTACACCTTGTCAAAAGGGATGGTGGAGAAATGGAAAACCAGAAATATATTGGTGAGCATAATCCGACTCACAATCAGGCGCTGAGGCTAGAGGTGTTTAGTTTAGAACGCTCGCCCATTCTAGGTCATGGCTGAGCCGTAGAGAAAAGAAGCGACATCATCGGGGCGAGGTAAGGACCGTCCCTGAAAGGGATAGTCAGGACGGGCAATCCGAGGGATGCCGAGAGTGGCCGCAAGCACATCCGAGGTAATCTGGAAGTGACGGCCCCGCACAAAGGTAGAAAATGAGTCATGATAAAAAATTATGGATATTCAAGTAGAATTCATGAATAATGAGGGGAATGGGAGCAATCAATTGAGTAAGGACGGGCTCCCAGTGCCGGTCGGTGAACACGGAGGTGATGGCAGGGTCAAGGAGAGCCAAGTCGACTTCACGCTTCAGTGAAAGTTGCCGTTGTGACATCCAAGAAGAGAAAAGAGCTGCGGCCTCAGCATTAATAAAGCAGTCAAGGTCAACGCGCTCGTTGGGATGGGAGCGCTTACCAGAAGATTCTTTGGAGAGATACTTCCACGGGACCGACATCTGAAAAGACACAGACAAGCAAATGTTGGAACAGGTGTGACAATTTTGACAGGTATAAGATGGGAAAAGCAAAGGGCATAACGGCACACTGCCGCTGCCGGCAATGTATCACGGCAGATTGCCGTCAGCCATCACATACGGGCATCACAGCAGTTTATCCTAGCCTCCACACCACAGACAAGCACCACGGCTACAACTAAGCAGCGACCGGCGCCGACGACCGGCAAAGGCGTCAGCCACGCCGGAGTCCGTCTCACAGCGGTGAGATGAAGCGTATGGAACCCGTCGGTGAGGGTACGGGGAAATATCTCTCCAAAAAATCTTCTGGTAAGCGCTCCCGTCCCAGTGAGCGCGTTGACCTTGACCACTTTATTAATGTTGAGGCCGCAGCTCTTTTCTCTTCCCAGATGTCACAATGGCAACTTTCACTAAAGCGCGAAGTTAACCTAACTCTCCTTGACCCCGCCATCACCTCCTGTTCACCAACCGACACTGGAAGTCCGTCCTTACTCAATTAATTGCTCCCATTCCCCTCATTATTCACAAATTCTACTCAAATATCCATGATTTTTCTCATGACTCATTCTCTACCTTTGTGCAGGGCCGTTACCACCAGATTACCCCGAACGTGCTTGCAGCCACTCTCGACATCCCTCGGATTTCCCATCCTGACTATCCCTTTCAAGGATGGTCCCTACCTCGCCCGGATGATGTCGCTTCTTTTCTCCATGGCTCACCCATGATCTAGAATGAGCACGCGTTCTAAACTAAACACCTCTGTCCTCAGTGCCTAGTTGTGAGCTGGATTATACTCACTAATTTATTTTCGGTTTTCCATTTCTCCACCATCCCTTTTGACAAGGCGTACTTTCTCTTTGCTCTTCTTAGTGGGCAATCCATTGATTTTCCGTAACATCTGCGCATTCCTCAAATGACTTACTCATTGATTCTCCTCCTGTTGCTCCGTCCTCTCCAGATGTGGCTAGGCCGTCGGCTCCGGGTCCCTCGCGTCTCTCCCGCTCCACTACTTCTACCTCCTCACGCACTCTGGGCCTTCTCTCCCGCCTCGGCAGCTGGCTCGCTTGTCCACTTCCCAAGAGCGGTTGGAGTCCCGACTTCAACACGTGGACGCTACTCAGGCTCAGTTTTAGTCCGAGGTCCTTGAGCATCTAGACTCTCAACTTCCTACCCATGAGGAGTGCTGCTTTTCTCAGGCAGCGAAGGCTCCTCATCAATCTTCCTCTCGACGACCTCTCCGAAGGTCTCTCTGAGTGTTATTTTTGCTTCGCCCCTTTGTCATTCATGACAAAAAGGGGGAGTGATTTTGTACCAGGGGAACGCTCTCCATTTATGTTTTGAGGGGGAGTTAATTTTTGTCTTCATGTGAGGGGGAGCTACCACTTCTATTTTCGTTCTACTTGTGAGGGGGAGTTTGTTTATACTCTCCGTTTATGATGTCTATTATGTTTGTCTTCTTTTATTGCTCATTTCCTTAGTCACTGTTGTTTTGTTTATCTACTGCTATTCTTCTTTTTGCTGTTCTGCTTATCTACTGTTGTTCTTCTTTTATTCTGCACTAACCCTGATTGCAGGAACCGCCGCAGCAGTACTCTCATGGCTCTCCGCAACTCGTTCATAGTCTTAGCTTTAGATTCTCGTGTCATTATGTATTGTCTCGTTTGTATTTTGGCATCAATTTTGATGTACAAGGGCTCTATCTCGGTGGTGTATGAACCCGTGTTTATCTTGTATTTTTTCTTATACTATTTTATATGGGATTTTGTCACGGAATTACCAAAGGGAGGGATTATTAGTCGTATTTTATATTTGCATATTCCGTGACCATGTCGGGTTGGTTCTTGGTCTCTTGTCGGCTTGTTCGGTATCTGCGACAACATATCAACCTGGAAGATTTTCATCAGTTTCATGCTCGAAGGTCGTCATTGTCAAATCTTAGTGTTCACACCTTCTTGTCGTTTTGTTTCACCCTGTCCCGAGAAGGACGCCTGAAGGGCGCCCGAGACGCCATCTAGGCACTCCCCTTGCACCGGGCGCTCAATGAGCACCCAATGGAAGCTCAAGTGCCTGAACACATCTTCATCTAACCTTAATCAGCGCTCGAGCGGCACAGACCATTTAACCCGAACGCTAGCCAACGCCCGCCGAGCGCTCAAGTGGAGCTCGAGCGGCGCGGCACTTTATGTGTCTAATGGCTCCTTTATTTTTTAATCCTTTTGGGCTTCTCTCTATATATGTCCTCTTCTTCTTCATCCCTGAGGTTTTTTGAAAAAGCATTCGGAGACACACAAAGGCCAAGTTCATTAATGTGTTTTCTTAGAGCAAAATTTTAGTGCCCAGCAGAGAAAACTTCATCATTTTCTATGCGCTAACTTGTCAACGCTTTCTCTTCCTCTCATACTAATCCGACCACACCTTCGTCCTTCCCTACGGTCCCTTGGGTGGGACGTGGGAGGTATGGAAACTGAGATCCAATGGTTCGTGAGAGAATATCAACGTGAAGACTGGAAGGAATCCGGTTCCACTGCCGTGGGCAAATCCAAGAAGTTCCTTGATAGGAATCACAAGATGGGAGTAAGTCGGCTAGGTTAGCGCGTCTGTACCACCCGTTCTGTAAGTTGATTTTCATAGTGGATTTCTTCTCTAACCGTTGAAACCCGGAGAGTTTTTCTCAATTATCGTGGGTATCGATTTTTTCCTTCGTCACTAAAAAAATTGTGTCTTTTTACTATTACTTATTATTATTTATATTTTATGCATATTATTGTTCTTGCATCTAAAGATAAATATTCTTTACGTGTATTGAGTTTTCTGTACAGCTTCCACTAATCCTACACAGGGTCGAAACTTTACTGTGCAATCTAGGACGAAACGTCTTTTTCAGAAACAATTCAAAATGGTATCAAATTCTGGATAATATAGCAAAATTACAAAAGAATTACACGTCAATATTAAACCACAGTAAATTATACTCTTATGAAAGCTTCACAGGAAGAAAAATCAATGATCCACTATATTATTTTACAATATTTTACATTATAGAGATATAATATCGGATAGCAGCCCATAAGGTAACTAATTAATTGCAGAAAAAAGTGACACATCATTTCCCTTTCACAAAGTCATCACAGTTAATAATCACGGTCTATTAAACATTAAAACAATTACAAGAATCTTAGACTGATTTACTCCTGAAATTCACAAAACAAATCATATGCTCAAGTTTGCCATTACCATCTTTACTTCTCACATAGACAATTCATCACATGTTTTCAGACTTCTCACATTCTGAAAACCTTTCATTTGATTTTGTCAGGGAAGATTAACACAAATGACTAACTCTTTCTCAAAACTATTAAAGAAGTAAGTTTTATAATGATAAAATCATGCAGAAGCCATCCAAATCATGGCTAAGAGACATTACATAGCCATGCCGTAGGATTGTTATACTTGTTGTTTCATGGCAGAACTTCCAAATGTAAATGCTACTTCTCGCTTACTTCTGTTTTCCTTATGACTATAACCAAAGAATGACTATCACAAAATATCCAATTATATCACAAAATGACATATATGAATCCATATTTGCGTCCTCCTTGCAGAACAAACTCAAAATCTCATCGTCCTTTTGTCTCTTTCATGAAAGAGTCACAGAATTTTGTGTAATCATGAGTGATTACAATTTTTTAGACTTATCCCTCAATATCATAACTGCAAGGGAGGTAACAAAAAGCTCCTCTCTAAAACTGTAAACTTCGTTTCGCCTATCCAGAAAAACTGCCCCTTTATCAACGGCAGTTCTGTCCTTAAATATACCCTAATATCAATTGAAGACTAGACACATAAAAAAATAACAACTTATCTAATAGTATAACAAATCCATAAAAATTCATATCAATAATAATCTTAATAAATTACTTAAATAATATTCAAGTACGCAATTCTAGCATTGCGAAGACGGCATTCCAACGTGTACATCATTTTCGTCATCAATTAACACCTTCAAAGAATCAGTCAGCTTCAAAATTAAGAACCCTAACCAGTTTACGAGATTCTTCAGACTTTTGGTCCGTGGATTCTGCGGAGATGTGAGATTCCGAGCAAAACGCAGCCACGTCGTAACGAGCAGAACATAGCGATAGCGATTTGTGAGAGGCGAAGGACGTGGGAATGGAAATGCATAAACTACGGCACCCCAAGCGCCATTGCCAACCAAGGACTGCAGCTACAGAATTTGCCATCCAGGTCACCGTGGTGGCCATCTCCTCCGCGACATTGTCTTTTCCGGTATAACTATGTCTCGCGCCGGCGGCTAGTGAAGGTCTTTTCTTTTCTTTTTTTTTTTAATTATT
>JAODPA010088309.1:11042-24291 GCA_025585075.1 Nepenthes mirabilis | reverse complement strand
CAAACAATGAACGAGAGGTCAGGGGTCCGGCAGGATTTCTCCCACCGAGGCCAGTCTGACGCTCAAGTCAGCAAATTCACGCAATAAACGAAAATGGCGCACGTTGAAGAGCGGTGCGCAGATGAATGCTGTAAAAGCATAAGAGACGCTCATGTGGTGATATGGAGAATGCAGTGAGCAGGTGGTGGGAGGCCTGGCTCCCTTGGTGCACCGCAGCGGGTGGCTAACTTCCCCTGAGTCTGAGAAGACGTGGAGGGAGTGATCGTAAGCTAGTTCGTGGTGGGTGGAAGTGAGTCTATCCTCAGTTCCGGCTCGTTACTAGCTTGTGATCAAGATGAGAGGAAGGAAGCTTAGAGTCTGCTGAGTTTGATTCAAAATTGGAATTAGAATTCGGCGAGCAGAAGAAGATCCTTTTCTCTGTGGGGCGTGAGGACTCTTATATGCCTCCCCCGTTGGACTCTGGGCGCCAAAGTGCTCATTGCGATGGCTGTCGCGCCGCTGGTCACTATTGTGGACCGTCGGTCATGTCGGTTGTCCTTTTACCGTGGCTGGCACGCTTCTGAGCGTTGCCAGCCATGCCTGATTTTTCCCTGAGTGGGGATTGGTTAGTCGCTTGCAGGTGGTTACGTGAACTGCTGGCGCTACACCGGTCACTCCTCTATTGGCTAGCCTTTCCGCCTTCTCGCCGGTTTCCTGGCGACGCATTAAATGCGTCGCAGGGCTCCGTTGTACTCTGCCAAGATGGGCTCTGCATGCGTATCTCGACCACTGGGCTGGGCTGACCATTACACGTGGGCTTTTGGACCTTTTGCAGGCCACGGGATCCTTCATGGGCTTGGCAATTCTTCATGGGCCAGGACATGGGACCCAACAACGTTGATATTTCAAATTATATAGTAAAAGAAATAATAATACTAATTTTATTCAAAAGATTTTTTTAAAATAATCACCTTAAATTTTTTGATATAATAACTATAAAGGAAATCAGGATATCGCTGATGTTCAAGTACGAAGGAAGCTTATTTCATGGGAAAATTGATGACTTAATTAATTGTGTTGATAAATTGAAAATACGGCACAATAAGGTTTAATTATGAATATAAATTTGTTAAGTGGTGCAAGCTTGAAATAACTATCCCAAATTTTGGCTGTTGAAGTTTATATCTTTGATGGTTGTTCCATAAAATCAATAATAATAATAATAATAAAGATTTGTAGGCCGTGGGATATGGGAATCAGCCTTGCTCTAAACAAGCTTCATACATTAATTTGAGACACTCTAATGACCTAGATTATTAAATATAAATATAAACATAAATATTGGGTAATGATATGATGTTATTTATAATATCCCGATTTTTAAATATTGCAATCAAGGTCATATAATTAAAATTTAGTTTAATTAATGAAAAAATATTAAATTATGAAGAAGCCATCTCAATAGCCAACAAGTTATTATTTGCTAAGCGTAAATATTGATCGAAAATATTGAAGTGTTGACTGAAAAATTTGGTAATAAAATATTGATTGAAAATATTAAGGTGTTAACCGAAAAATTTTGTGATAAAATGTTGACCGAAAATATTGAAGTATTGACTGAAAAATTTAGAGTTAAGCCAAATACTTATAAACCACAATTTATAAATGAACATTGACACCCATGTCAGAAAGAGTTCGAGGACATTAAAAAGAAAATTTAAGGACGCTACAAAAATGTCCGGTATGCAAAATGCTTAAATGCCTGGAATGATGTAAATTCCCTGTATGAATTGGAATGAAAGAAATGACCGGTTTGCATAAGAATGACAAAGGCCGGTTTGCTTGAATAGGCTGGATGAATGAAATTACAGATATGTAGAAATAATCGGTATACTTGTGAAAAGAAATGACCGGTATACTTGTGAAGAAAAATGACCGGTATACTTAAGAGAGAGATGATCGGAATGAATTTTGAGAAAATAATAGTTGGTATGTACAATTTACCATCATAGTTTGCCCCGTATGGACCAAAAATGCCCGAAGGGGGCGATTGGGCGGAATAGTATATCTTGGATGGAATAAAATAAATTGAAGAAAAGGAGTAAATGACCGGAATTGAAGAATGGTCAAAATGACCGATTTGCGTGAAAATACCGGGATGGTCAAAATAACCGGTAGAAATGAAATGGCCAGAAAGGTAAAAATAACCGGTATAGATTTTATATAAAATGGCTGATTTGGATAACATGACCGGTATGGGTGAAATTACCGAAATGGCCAATTGACCAGAGTAAAAAGATGACAAAATGGAATAATTATCGGTCAAAAGAGATGATCAGAATAGATTGAGACACAAGAAAACGTTAACCGGATTGGCTTATGAGTTAGTTTTGATATGAGGCTAGAATAGCCAATGCGGAGTAGGTGAATTTTTTTCACCTGCTCAAATAATCTAGAATAGTCTGGAACCTTCTAGAATAATATATATGAATAAAATATCAGTAGTTGGTGACCTATCCCATATATTCTCACCAACTCTATTGCCTATAAATACTGAATGTGGTGGTTAGAAACCTGAGTTTTTAGAGAATTTAAGAGAAAAAGGCACGTAAGAGACGAAAGAAATGAAGGAAAGAAGTCCAAGCCAGACTTGGGTAAGGGAGTTCGCAAATCAGGCAAGTATACTCTATGATTTTCCGCATTAGTGTTTGCATGTTCATAGAATCATAAGTTTCTATGAGAATTATGTTATGTTAATTGATTTTTATATGTTTGAGTTTAGATAGCAAATATCGAATGCTTATTCATTTGCATCATTGACGACATTCATGAACGTAAGTATGTTCTCTTAAAAACTTTATGTTTAAAGAAGTTTGGCATTTGAATGTCTAAAGAAGTCCAATATTTTCATATTTTAAGAAATTCGAATGCATGCATCATTGAAGAATTTTGGTTACATGCATCATAAAAAGAACTACGGTCCTTTGCATGTTTGTGAACTTCGGACTTCTGTGCATGACAATGCTCTTTCAACTTTGAATTTTTAGAATATCATGATTTACGGAAATGGAGTTTGACGGCTGAGAGCTGTAAGCCTTAAAAGTAGCCGTTTTATTGGTCTAAACTACGGACCTTAAATGTAGCATTTTTATTGGTCGAGACTACAAACCTTAAATGTAGCGTTTGATGAGATATAATAGCTAAGAGTTACAAGCCTTAAATATAGTCATTTTGTTGGTCAAGACTATGGACCTTAAATGTAGCATTTTTATTAGTCAAGATTACAGACCTTAAATATAGCGTTTGATGAGATATGATATGAGATATGACGGTTGAGAGTTGTAGGCCTTAAATACAATCGTTTTGGTTGGTCAAGAGTTACGAACTTTAAATGTAACCGATTTTCAACATTTGGTCTTGAATTGGCATATGCTTTGGAATCCATTCGCATGAAAATGATTTTGGTTCATGTTTTTATGATCTCATGCAAATGATTTCGGTTCATATATTAAGTTTTCATGAAAAGAACCTTGGCCCATGCTTTATATTCTGTATGCATTCTGTTCTCACTCTGATTTTTGTTTGAAATAATATATTTATGCATATGGGTATCTTGTTGGACAATTGCTCACTCCTCTTCTGTTTTCTAACTTACAGATGAACAAGGACTTGAACCGAACAAGAAAGCTTAGTTTAAAGTTGGACGGACTAGAATAGAGAAAATGATTGATCCGGACTTATGAAGCAGTAGAGACCGATCTCGATGTAATTTTCCTCTAGTTATTTTGAAAAATTTTATAAAACGATTCCGTTGTGAAATTTAATGGATATAAGTATGCTTTTACATAATTTTATGATTTGAATAATTTTAGTTCCTAGTGGTATCTCATATATCTTGGTTGACCGACCTAGATTTATGGCTGGTCAAGAGGTGATCGACCAATTGTGATCCTGTGTGTATAAAAGGAAAAGAAATTTTTGTTATGCTACAAATTTAATTGCTTTTGTGTTAGAATTTAATACGGAGAAGTTAAGTATGATTCTAACGGAGGTCATTAATGAAAAAATATGGCCAGTCTGTCACATTATTAATTGCACGATTCTATTAAATCTTTAATCAATAAATAAGTCAAATAACCTAATATCAATATTAAATAATCCAAAATAAGTGCAATATGCTTCCGTTGCATCAGTGTAATGCTATAATCCGAGCCTTTAACGTAAATCATAATCACACATTCTCGAGTTATCGTGTTGCACATAAAATCATTGATGACCCCAAAATTAAATAACAATCGTCATACAAAATCAAATTTTATCTATTTGACTACAAGTTTCTTGTATCTGCTTAAACATCCATTATGTAATGTAGAGTTAATTTTAACATACTTAAATGTTCACCAACTGAAATCTTTGAGAAGCCAACCTACCTGCTACTCAGAATAAGTCCATAACAAAATTTATCCATGCTCTCAGACACAAAATCATCAAATTATATCATACTACAGGATCATGCATAAACTCACATGGTGAATAGGGCATGCCGCATATCCTTCCGAGCTCTCCAATAAGAGGTTCCAGCACCGAGCACCAATAGGCATAGAACCACCTCTCTTCCCTCTGGTTGGAGTTCTCACCGAAGGGTCAATGATTTTCTCAATAAAAAGAGAAATTTGGGAACGTGGAGGCCAAGGAGAAAGAAATCCTAGATGAAACCTTCAATGAAGGATTTCCTAGGGGCCATCCACAAAAGGGAAGCACCTTCATAGGCACGCTTCAAAGACATCCTAACAAAACATTCCAAATATTGGATCATTATGGAGTTTCTTTTGAATAACATAGAGTTCCTCTTCGTCGGTCCACTTGTCACCATATTGATCTCAAACCCAAGGCTTGTCCGGATTTGCATGGTCACATCCGCGTAGGGTACAGCCCTAACCAGCTCTTGCCGCATCTAATCTAGTCCAATAAATCATCCCTTATGAGTTAGCTAAGTTATCACATTATTTCTACTCTTTCAATTTTAAAGGTCTGAGTTAGGTGCACATTTTAGCTATACGGAAAGATCATGCTAACAATCAGCTCGAGCAACAGATGAGATTCTTAGTACCCTACTGTGAAAGAGGTGGATACGAGAGATGATAAGCACTAAGAGCGGTAATTAAACAATTAAACTTCAACCCAAAACACTAAAATGAAGTTTCAAACGGTTGTAGACGCTGAATTTAAAATAATAGATGGAAGCAAAAAGCTTTGACGCTAATTAAGCTTAAGTACAGAGGGAAACGATGTTCCACCCTTTTATCTAATGGACCATGCAATGTTGTGGTTGGAGAGAGAGTAGCTGATAATGTTGTGGGTCGGAGCAGGCATATTGCAGCGGTAGCCGTGGCCTAAAAAGGCACAGGATATCGGTCGAGGCAGTGGAACCAGGGATTGCTGGCAGTCTTCTTAATGCGGCGGATAGATCTCCAAACAGCACTATTGCATTTGAAGCCCGAGCCGAAGGCAAGCTGCCAGACACGGTCCCCTCTGTTTATCCTTTCCTTGGCTTCCAGATATGCCAACTCGTACCAAATGCTGCTACTAGAAGTGTTACCAAAGCGGTGCAGAGTCATGCGGGAGGCTTCCATGTTCTTGTCACTCAGCTCCAGATTCCTTTGAATCTCATCCAGCACGGTTTTACTGGCCGCGTGCATACAGAAGTGCTCAAATGCGAGCTTGTAATCTGGGATGTAAGGTTTTGAATTGGGATTGGATGCGTGGGAGCTGCTTCTGCTGCTGCTGCTGCTGCTGGAGCCTTCCTTCCCTTTTGCGGCTCCTCCCAGCAGGTGCCGCTTGATAAGAGTCATGAAGAAGAGGAGCTGTTCAGACACCGGTAACACCAGTGGCCCCAGAGTGGTTATGTTGGTTTTCAGAGCATCGCCACCTATTTCCATCAGATCTCGGCTTACCTTTATTCCTTTGAACCGCCGCTCATCTTCCTCTTGATACACGCACCTGTTTCATACACACACATATATAAACATGCTTGAACAGTAAAGTAGAACGCATGATCGCACAACATAGAGAAATTTATAGTCCCCTTCGTGCAAATGCATTTGAGATTTCAACTGAGGGAAGCAAATGATAAAATCCGATTGAGATGGGGAGCAAGCGCGCAGTAGGTTGAGATGAGAGTGTGTAGTATGTGAGGAAAAGAAAACAAGTTTACAGTCTCTTAATTATACCCGTTGATCCGATGGACTGCTAGCGACGAAAAGAGAAAACAAAATCTAAAGAGTAGTACTAATTCTCTCTCTCTCTCTTTAATTCATTTATAATCTCGTATGTATAGTGAATTAAAATTTATAATATGAAAAAAAAAATTAAAATGAACGTAATATATAGAGAATAGATTATGCATAGGTATTGGTGGATGGATATTAGCATTTCTCAAATGCAAATCTACTCTATCTAATCTAAATTATCACCAGCAAAAACTATACAGAGGTGTTGGCTCTACTCCAGCGAAAACTAAATTTTACTTCCCGAGTAAAATACAATGTCTACTAATTTTTGACTCTTTGGTTTTATAAAGATTGAAAGTTATAAGTTATTATTATTATTTTTTTTACTTTCGTTTTCTTATTAATTCTGTTAGGGGTTTCCATATTCTCTTTGCACAAATTTAATTGAGCACTGACACACTTCTTCAATAAGTCGGCCAATTTAGCTTCCCAATATGTAGAAACAATGTCAGCAGTGTGTAATCAAATAGGTGATCACGGGAAGATTTATTCCTCAGTCAGAAAATTAATCAACGTGGATTACAGAAATGTTTCCGTGCTTCACGGTTGGAAATAGTTAAATGCTGTATTAATTAAGCTTTTCACCCCGAAGATCATATTTAGTTTACCAAGGTTATGCTATTTACTTAATTAAATAAGAAATTTCTTGTATTGCGTAACGTTTTAAGAAAATTATACGTGTACAACATACCCATATCTGTGCAAAGATTTTCGTGATTTCAATACACTATTATATTAAGAAATATGTAATATTTTTTATATTTTGGTTACAGTTGTCTTTCATTAATATTGTAATTTCCTTTCTTTTTTGCTGTATATTTTCTTTCCTTTGTATTGTATTTCTCATTTTCCTTTTGCCCTTGCCGTATTGGGGCGCTCCACTGTAATTTCCTTTTGCCCTTTTCCTTTCCCGTGTATATAAATGCAATAATAGAAAAAGCCTGCAGCGTCGTCTGCGTGTGCAAAACTTTGGCCCTTTCCAAGAAGTTGTCTTTTCTCCGTCTTTGTCTTCAGTTTGTCTTCTCCAAAACGGTTCCAAATCTTACATGATATTAGAGACCATGACACACCATCCCAACCCCAATACTTTCGATAACACATCTAGCCACAACACATCTAGCGACGACAACCCAGATCCAGTTCTTACCCCAAAAACTACTACGATTTCAAAACCTTTCAGATCCATGCAACCCGTTCCATTTGGAAGCCAGCGACAGTCCAGCCGTCGTCTTAGTTGCCGATTTGCTCATCGTCTACAACTATTCGACCTGGTTCAAAACCATGCGTCGAGTGTTAAGGGATAAAAACAAACTCCCATTCATCGACAGCACTGTTCCCAAACTCAGTGATTCCACCAATCCCCTTTTTGAAGTTTGGGGACGCTGCAATGACATGGTGGTCTCCTGAATCAAGAACTCCATTAGTCCTTCCATCAAGTCCAGCGTCGTATTCATTGATGACGCTTCTGAAATCTGGAAGGAACTGCGTGACCGATTCACCCAACAGAACGAGTCACGAATCTTTCAACTTAAGAAATTCTTGGCGTGTCTCTTGCAAGAGCACGATTCGGTAAGTCTATATTATGAAAAGTTGAAAACAATCTGGGACGAACTTCTTATCTGTGATCCGCTCCCAGATTGTAACTGTGGCAACATCAAAGTACTCACTGAGCGATATCAAAGGAATTGTGTCATGCAATTCCTAATGGGTCTTAATGATTCATATGCTAACGTAAGAGACCAGATTATGTTGATGGACCCTCTCCCCTCTGTCAACAAAGTTTTTTTGATAATCCAACAGCAAGAACGATAATACTAAATGTTGTCTGCTGTTCATCCTTAAAAAATCGTAGCCTTTCTCACAAAACGGTCTATTAATAACCCTGTGAAAAATAATCAGATGTTTAAAAAAGACAGACCTTTTTATGTTTATTGTCGTATTCCAGGACACTCTTTGTAACAGCGCTTTAAAATTAGGAATGCTAAAATGTCTATCTGTGCTCACTGCAATAAACCCGGACACGTCATTGATAAATGTTATTAGCTCCATGGCTTCCCTCCCGGTCGTAGACCGAATGGTAAGTCTGGAGCCACAGCACTCTTGACCAACAAATTGAGCCACACCACTGTCTATTACCAAAAGACTCATGAGGATGACAACGTTGAATTAACGAGACTGCAGTTCCAGCAACTCATAAATCTGATTCACCTAAAAGATTCAGCAATGCCTTCTCAAACGACTAGGAAAAATTTCCAACCTTTTGATCCCACCGGTGATCAATCGAAGGTAGCAAATATAGCAGTTAATAATTTTTGCTCTGTCCCTTCCCCTTGTAATAGAAGGAACACCTGGATTCTTGACACAGAAGCTACTGATCACATGATATGTGATCCATCTTTATACCTTACCAAGGAGACTCCCGTCTCCTATTCTGTGAAACTCCCTGATAGTAGTAAGGCCCTTGCCTCCAGCATTGGGACGGTCAGATTGACCGACCAAATTGTGTTACAAAATGTTTTATGTGTTTCCTCTTTTACCTTCAATTTAATATCTGTGAAGTAATTTGCTAATGATCTCGGTTATTGTTTATTTTTCTTTGGTGACTTTTGCATAATTCAGGACCTTTCCTCCTGAAGAACGATTGGGATGGGTGAAGAGAAAAATAATTTATTTTATCTGATGAATAAGAAAGTTGATCCAAATTCTTTACAAAGCCTTCTCTCCAAATTCTGCAAGGAGCCCTCTATTAATTTTGCTTCATTGACTTCTGATCTGTGGCATTCTCAATTATGTCATATTTCGTATTCTAGGATGAAATTAATAAGTGATCCTCTTGTAAAATGAGCAGTGTATTCTATTAATAATAATTTCTGTTCTATTTGCCACATGGCCAAGCAGCGTCGCCTTCCTTTTTCTCCCTGCACCCATAAGTCACATACCTTATTCGACGTGGTGCATTGTAACTTATGGGGACTATGTTCCGAGGTATCTTATGACGGATATAAATATTTCTTAACTATCATCGATGATTTCTCCAGGAGTACCTAGTTTTACCTTCTGAAATAAAAATCGGATACAAAATTGTGCTTGAAAGCCTTCTACAATCTGGTTGCCACACAATTTAATGTCAAAATCAAAGTGATTCGTAGCGATAATAGAACTGAATTCAAACTGGGAGACTTTTACAGTAAAAGATGTGTTATTCACCAACGTTATTGTATGGAAACACCACAGCAAAACGGTGTCATTAAACGCAAATATCAACATTTATTGAATGTCGCTAGAGCTATTAGATTTCAATCGGGACTTCCTTTGAAATTCTGAAGTGATTGTATACTTACTGCTGTACACATTATCAACAGAATTTTCACTCTATTACTTAAAAATAAGGCTCCATATGAAATTCTGTTTGGAATCAAACCCAACTATAACAACCTCCGCGTATTTGGCTGTTCGTGTTTTGCATCCACCCTTCCTCATAGGCGGAAGAAATTTGACCCTAAAAGTAGAACTTGTCTTTTTTTGGGATATCTTTTCGGAGTCAAAGGATACAAATTATTTGATTTACATAGTCATGTAACCTTTTATTCAAGGGATGTCATCTTTCATGAGAATATGTTCCCATATAAAGGAAACTGTGCCAAACCTATTCCCAATGACCAATCCAATACTATGCCTCCCGTAGTGACTAACGTCGATTCGTTTGTCACTCAACAATTACCTCCTGTCCATAACTTGGACTTGAATCCAAACACTGATTCTGTTCTAGAGGAAGACCCGCCAATCATTACCAATTGGAATGATAAAGAAGAAGAATACAACTCACCTCCCATCCATGATCAACTAGACCATAGTCAAGAATCATTGAGTGACAGTCGGCAACCTAATAACCCTTCTACAAATATCTAACTACCAACAGGAGATAACACCCCCGTTCGCAGAACCACCAGAACTAGAAAAGCTCCTCAATACCTGAAAGACTTTCATTGCCATCAAGCATCTCAAGTTGTCCCTATCCAACCCACAACACAAGTTTTCCCAGGCAAACCTTACCCTCTTGAGAATCACATATCACATTAAAAGTTGTCCCATGATTATAAGTCTTTCACTTCTTTCATCTCATCCCAAACTGAACCGCAAACCTATGCACAGGCTATACGTGATCCTAACTGACGCAAAGCCATCAAAGATGAACTAGAAGCTTTAGAATTCAATAAAACTTGGACCATTACTGATTTACCTCAAGGAAAGAAAGCTATCGGATGTCGATCCATGTTTAAATTAAAATTTAATAGTGATGGAAGTATTTAAAGATATAAATGTCGGCTAGTAGCTAAAGGGTATACTCAAGAGGACGGAGTGTATTATCACAAAATTTTTTTCCCTGTCGCTAAACTTACCACCGTTCGATACCTTTTGGCTGTTGCTGCCATAAAAGGATGGCATTTGTATCATTTTGATGTCAATAATACATTCTTAAATAGCACCCTAAACGAAAACATCTATATGCAACAACCCCCTGGATATACCAAAGAAAAATCCCACCAAGTATGCAAATTACTGAAAAGTATTTATGGACTTAAACAAGCCTCGAGACAATGGTACTCTAAACTTTCTACTTCCCTTCTTACATATGGATTCGTGTAATCCAAGACTGATTACAGCCTATTTACAAAACAAGACAACAAATCTTTCACCGTTCTTCTTGTTTATGTTGACGATATAATCGTTGCAAGTAATTGCTTGAAGGCTATTACATCTATCAAAACCTTCCTTAATCAAGCCTTCAAGATTAAAGACCTTGGAACTTTACGATACTTCCTTGGCATATAAGTTGCCTGATCAACAAAAGGTATATATCTTTGCCAACGAAAATACACCCTTGATATTTTAGTCGATTCTGACACCATTGGAGCCAAATCTCTTAAATTGCCAATGGATCAAAACGTAAAATTGAGTAAGCACATTGGGGAGGTCTTACAGGACCTGAGCACATATAAAAGGCTTGTTGGTCTTCTTCTGTACCTTACTGTCACCAGGCCGGATATAGCATATACTGTACATATTTTGAGCCAATTTATGAATTAGCCTACCTCCAACCATATGAAAGCTGCATATCAAGTTTTGCGTTATCTAAAACTAAACCCAGGACGAGGCATACTACTTCCTTCCACTTCCAACATTCAACTAAGAGCATTTTGTGATACAGATTGGGCTTTATGTCTAGACATATGAAGCTTTATTACTGGCTATTGTATTTTTCTTGACAATTCTCTCATCTCATAGAAATGTAAGAAATAGTCGGTGGTCTCTTGCTCTTCTGCAGAGGCAGAATATAAATCAATGGCTACCACCTGTTGTGAATTATCTTGGCTACGTTATATTTTCAATGACTTGCAGGTTCCACATTCCCATGTAGCACACCTATACTGTGATAATCAAGCGGCGATTCATATTGCTCTAATCCTGTATTCCACGAGCGCACCAAACACATCGAGTTGGATTGTCATCTCATCCGCGACAAAATCCAAGAATGGAGCATCCGCACACATCATGTCACCACTCATAATCAGCTGTCAGATATATTTACCAAGATTCTACCCTCATAGCGGCTAAATGCGCACTTGTCCAAAATGGACATTGTCAATATATATACTCAATCTTGCGATGACATATTAAAAATTATGTAATATTTTTTATATTTTGATTACAGTTGTCTTTTGTTAATATTGTAATTTTTTTTCTTTTTTACTGTATATTTTCTTTCCTTTGCATTGTATTTTTTCTTTTTCTTTTGCCCTTGTCATATTGGGGCGCTCCACTGTAATTTCCTTTTGCCCTTTTCCTTTCCCGTGTGTATAAATGCAATAACAGAAAAAGCCTGCAGCGTCGTCTGCGTGTGCAGAACTTTGGCTCTTTCGAAGAAGTTGTCTTTTCTCCGTCTTCGTCTTCATCTTCAGTTCGTCTTCTCCAAAACGCTTCCAAATCTTACAGACTTTTTTCATATGTAAAAATCAAGGGGGGCAAACCGAACAAATTTGACTTGGAGAGTTAAAAGGGTGGAATTGAAGGGGGGTTTACCTGAAGCTGCGGTCATCGGCTCCCTTATGAGTGCGTACAATGTGCTCAAGGCGGTACTTGGCACGAGGGAAATCACGGCGCCGGTTTGAGAGGAGGACTGCAGAGCATCCCATGCGGAAGAAACAGTTGGGAATAAGCATGGAAGCATCTCGGCCAGGGTACCAGTTGTAGCCCACCATTTCGGTGCTCACCACCACCGCGAAGTTGTTCGGGTTAGCCTGAAGCATGTCGCGGGCCAGGTCCAAAGATATGATCCCAGCGCTGCAGCCCATGCCGCCAAGGTTGAAGCTTAGTATATTTCCTCGCATCTTGTAGTGGTTTATGATCATGGCGGAGAGGGATGGGGTTGGATTGAAGATGCTGCAGTTCACCACCAGAATCCCCACGTCCTTGGCCCGGATCCTCGTCTTCTCGAACAGCTCGTCTAGGGCCCCGAAAATCACCATGGCCGCTTCCTCTCGCCCCTCTTTCATCGTTGAACAGTTCTCTTTTGACATTATGGATTTCGGGACGTAGGTTTCGTCCCCTATTCCAGAGGCGTCCAGTATTCTCTTCTGGAATTTCAGGCTTTCCTCATCAAACTTCTCTGATTGCCTTGCCATCTCAATGAACTGCTCTTTCGTTACCTGTATTACAGACCAATCTCAATGAACTTGCTCTATTTTCAGTTTTACATAACAAAAGTAGTAAGTACTACTCCGTTGAAATGTTATTTTTAAAGTAAAATGTCACCGGAAAACGTAGTGCTAAACGAGAGGATGGTGTGGTGGCTGATATGTTTGGATCAAGGGACGCTCAGTGGCCTTGCTTGTCTCCCACCAAACGAGTTATATTTTGACTTAAAAAATAGTTTTATAAATAGTTTTTTTCAACTTTTTTATATTTAGATTTTATATTCA
>JAODPA010088309.1:0-11024 GCA_025585075.1 Nepenthes mirabilis | reverse complement strand
AGTATCTTTTTTAAAAATTTTTAAAAAATAACTATTTTAAATATATTTATATGTCAAAATATTCACATTTTGCTTTATATCTAATACTGGGGAAGAGGGTTATAGGCGCTGCGCCCTATACGGTGTCACAATGCCGCCAGGCTCGACATATTTGTATGAGTTGCCCTGCATAATTAACCTAGGGGTTTGAGGTTGGGTAGCAATCATCAGTATAATTTTTGTTATTTTATATTTAAACTAATTTGTTGTATAATAGTCTTCACTGATGGAGTCATATAATTAGATTTTTTTTTTCAATCACATTAACTGGGGCAACAAATTTTAAAAATTGAAGGCACTCGTAGATTGACCGCAGTAAAACGCATTCTTTCTTTATCCCTTGTCCTTTCAGTTGTCTTTATAAAACACGTTCTTAACATTACAAAAATCTTTTAAAGATGTTACTTTTGGAAAAGACTGAATTTATGTGGGTAATTTACTTCCTATATGAGGAATTTTGTACAAAACCAATCACTTGCAATTGTTATCACAACAAAAAGAAACGTGATTAAAACTTTTGATTCTTTCTTACTAAACGTGGGTAATTTTTTTTATTTATTTGTGAGTCCTTTATAAATACTGATAATATTAAAAAAAAGATAGTAAATTGGATCTATTGTAGATATACAATACAATAAAAGAATCATGTAAAAAAAAAATCTCACGTGTTCTTATAGTTTTTGTTTTTTTATCATTCATTTGTACTCGTGGAAATTCTGTTTTTCCAACCGGAATCAATGCAAAGTTCTTTGTGCGTAAGTTATAGAGAGAACATAGGTCTTATGGTGAGTTTTAAGAGAGCCAAATGATCGTCTTGAAAAATAAAAATGGAGGTTCTTTTTTATTGCAAAGACTTCTATGGTCTTGTCTATGGTGGTGGAACTAAACTATAGATGTGAATGAAGGCTATTGGTCAAAGCTCAATCCAGAAAATATTGGTGAAATTCTCCCCCAAATTGGCAATAGTATTTTTCACCATATTTCTACCAAGACTTCAACCCGTGCCCTTTGAAAGAAATTCAAAGGTTTGTATGAAAGAAAATCTACCACTAACAAAGCTTTTTGTTTTGAAAATGATTTAATTCAAAGTACAGAGAAGATATTTTCATTGTCGAGTACTTAAATGAGATACAATATATCATGAATTAACTTGCCACCATGATAATCTCATTTGATGGTGAGTTGCATGCTTTATTTCTTCATTGGTTGAAATTTAGGAAACAGTAGTGGTGACGGTTAGCAACATAGTTTTGAATGGAAAAGACACAAGTGATCAAGTTACTAATAGCTTGCCCGGTGAGGAGTTAAGAAGAAAAGCAACGGTCTATTTTTATTTTGTGGCACTTGTTGCACATCAATGGCGTAGAGGAAAACACAAAACTCCTCTCACTTGAGGTTAAAGTTGTGATAGTACTAAGGGAGACTCAAAATAATGAAAAGGCATTAAATGCCAATATTGTTACAATAAAGGAAATTTTAAGAAATTATAAAAAACTCATAGGCAAGAATAGCAAAATAAGGTGAGTTCTTGTGAAGATTTGATGATTTTTTTTTGTAATGTCAACGTTATATGTTATGACATTATTTAAGTAACTGATTCTTCTACTTCTTTTTATGGCACCTCATGTGTTGATTTTTTTCCATACTTATTCCAAGAGAGATTTTAGGTATGTTTGGATGGGAAGTGTAAGTTCATCTTAAAAGTTTTAAATGAGTTATATTTGCTTGGATTCTAGCATTGTTAGTAGGTTACTATTTAAATATATGAGGTATGTTCTAAATATCGTCTTAATCTTGTTTTTACTGGGTAATTAGATAATGAAGGCCAGAACTACTACTTTGGTGATAAAAATGAGAGTTTTTCAATGGTAGTGGTAGCTAGGAGAAAAAAAGAGATTTCCTAATTTTACTTGTTGATAGACAAAACTTGTTCAAATATTATAAAAACTCTTAAAATCAACTTGTATACCGAATTACAGCACAAAAGGATTGGCCATATGAATGAAAATGGATTATGAGTTTTAGCTAATAAAGAATTTCTACCTGGTTTAAAAGGTAAGTTTCTCAAGATTTGTGTTCATTACCTAACCAATAAATAATATAGAATTTTATTTCAAAGAACCATAATTTTAAGAAAATAATATATTTTAAATTTGGTGCATTTCCATGTGTGGTCTTCTGAAAAGTAAAATCTATAGTAGTTCTAATTACTTTGTCAATTTTATCAATGACCTCTCAAGAAAAGTATGGGCTTTATACTAAAATAAAAATATTGAGTTTTAGAAAGGTTTAAGCATTTTGAGGACATAGTTAAAAGAAACATATGGAGAAGGCTAAAGTATATTTGTTTGGATCGCAAAGGAAAGATTATATCGGGCAATCTTCTAACCTTCCCTAAGCTAAGGAGTTGTTAATCAAAAGACTATGAGGAAAATCCCTTAACAAATGGCATTATACACAAAATGAGCTGCACCATTGTTGAGAGGATTATATGTATGTATTCTAATGCAAATTTGTTAAAAGTATTTTAGAGAGAAACTACGTGTAGTGGTGAATTTGATTAAATTTTCACCTTCACCTCCTTTACATGGCAATGTACCAGAAAAGGGTTTGGATTAGTAATTATATTTTTTATGGCCACTAGAAAGTTTCAAGTTACACGATATTTTTACACATCCTAAGGGATAAAAGTTCAAAAGTTGATAATAACTTAAAGTATATATTTTTCTTGATTATAGGTGGAATGATTTTAGATATCGATTCTAGAATTGAGTTGATAAGCAAATCCTTATTGATCATGATATTATTTTCTTTGAATAGCAAACTATAGAAAATTTTGACATCCGCAAATTAGGACAAACGACCGTTATAGCTCAAAGATTGACACGTGAGACAATTTAGGCTTGGGTCGCGTGCGTCCTAGGTTTCAGTCGGTCTACTGGCTGCTTCTCCGGTTAACGAAAGCATTGACTGTCCTGAGTTCTGATGGGTTGTTTTGATCTTGAATCTCTATTATCCTGAGGATTTGGGCTGTTTCCTCATTTATGAGCCAACCCGTTACTATCGTCCATATTACTAGCCCTTCATATTGGTGGTTTGAGATTCCGACCTCTGACATATTTACAATAGGATGTACCTAACTGGATAACTTGTTTGAGACAGCTTGATGAGGAAACTAGTAGTGACTCTTGGTCTATTGGTCGCGTTGCTTGTGACTGTTGACTGTCCTGATAAGAACCCGTAGAACTAGCTAAAGAGAGCGTTGACCAAATTCGTTAACTGTCTTGATAAGAATCCAGAGAACTGAGTAGGAAGAAAAGTATAGACCGGATTCATTGACCGTCCTGGTAAAGATCCGAAGAACTAAGTAGGAAGAGAAGCGTTGACCAGATTCATTGACCATCTTATTAAAAACCTGATGAATTGGTTGAAATGAGTATTTACCGAATTTATTGACCATCCTAGTAAGAATCCAGAGAACCAGTGGAAATTGAATCAATGCGCCACCATACTATCAGACTGTCAGTGAAAAAATTTGTCATGTGTCAACATACAGTGAATTTACAATTTTAATAATTAATTTACTATAAAATCTGACTCAACTGCACCCTCTCCGGAAGTAACAATTATCTGTAATGATAGGTATACCTTTTCAATGCGCTATCTTACTCAAATGGCTGTGTACCTTTACAAAATATGTTTGTCCTAACAAATTTTTTACGCTTTTTTCCTCTAAAAATTCTAAATCTTTACTACTTTTCTTACTCTCGTTTTTATGGCTCCTATTCTAGAGATTGCTTTTGTGATTTCTACTAGTGAAGTGAGAGAATTGTATATTGGGTTTAACATCCCACCTCAAATTATATTCACACTACTCAACGAGCATAACAAAGCTTGCTTTCCTCCTGATTGTCATATTGCTGTATATGAGGCTCACCTGAGGAGTGGGTTATGCTTCTCTGTACCCAAGGAGCTACTCGTCATCCTCACGGCCCTTAGGGTTTTTGTCGCACGGTTCCATGTCAATGTCGTGTGGTACTTTACTTGTTGTGTATCTTCATTCATTACCACTCACGGATGCTGACGATAGAGGCCATGAGGGTGACGTTTTGATTCACCCAGAGTGGAGATTGGATCTTATTGTCTCCTAGAGAGCTCCATATCAACAGCACCATATACGATTCTCTCAAGAATTGGAATGATCGTTTCTTTTTGTGCACGTTACTGATACATGGCCCTTATTTCGGGATTGGGGTAAGGTTCCCATTGTACTCATTCGGAAGCCCAAGTAGGAAGGAGTGGCGACTGTGGAGCCACTATTGCTGCTAGTAAGGGACCATCTCTCCGAGTTTACAAGAGATCACTTGGTTTCCAAGAAAGAAGCCAGGAAGACTCATTAGGGATCTCATTCTCTAGTCTAGACAATCAGATCTCTACCACCGATAGCCTCACAGTGCAATAGGAAAGCTGACGCTCTTACCATTGATGCGGTCGATGCACCTTCCAACGATGATGCTCCCAACAGTCCAAGACAAAAGTGGGCCGTGACAATAGAGCCTTATTCGTCATCCTCTATAGAGCCGAACTATATAATGGTTGGATGACTCGCTGAAGTCAGAGAGCACTCCGAAGTAGAGGCTACTATGGAGGTGTATGAGGCCATGCTGCAAGCCGCTACAAGTGGCGATGTCATTGCGGTAAAAATCTGATCCTCTGGATCGAAGAAGGAGGTCCCCAACGAGCCTTCCTGGCTTCCTCCCTAGAAATTAGGTAATGTCTTCTAAACTCGAAGAGATGGTCCCTTACCAGCCGCAATAGCGACTCAACAGCTGCCACTTCTTTCTACTTGGATATCCCAGTGAGTGCACTGAAAACTTTACCCCAATCTCGAGATAATGGCCATGTATCAGTAACGTGTACAAAAAAAAACGATCATTTTAATTCTTGAGAGAATCATATATGGCGTTGCTGATGTGGAGCTCTCTGGAGGATGATGAGATCCAATTCCTACTCTAGGTAAATTGAAATATCACCATCACGCTTTCCACCGTTAGTATCTGTGAGTGGTGATGGAGGAAGATGCATAACAAGTAAAGATACCACACGGCATTGACATGGAACTGTGCAACAGGAACCCTAAGGCCGTGAAGATGACGAGCAACTCCTCGGGTATAGGGAAGTATAGCCCACTCATCGTGTGAGCCTCATATACAGCAATGTGACCATTAGGAGGGAAGCAGATCCTATCATACTCGCTGGGTATCGTGAATACAATTTGAGGTGGGATATTAAACTCAATATACAGTTCTCTTATCCCACCAGTAGAAATTATAAAGGTAATCTTTAGAATAGAAGGACTCATGAAAACAAAAGTAAGAAGAGTAGTAAAGATTTAGAATTTTCAGAAAAGAAAAGCATAAAAAATTTGAATGGTCAAACAGATTTTGTAAAGGCACTTAACCGTTGGAGTAAGGCAGCGCATCAAAAAGGTGCACCGATCATTACGGACACGTATTACTTCCGGAGATAGTGCAGTCGAATCAGATCTTCTGGTAAATTAATTATTGAGATCGCAAATTTACTGCATATTCACACATGGCAAACTTTTTCACTGACAGTCCGACAGTATGATGACGTGTTGATTCAATCCCCATGAGTTTTCTGGATTCTTAGCAGCATAGTCAATGAATCCGGTTAACACTCCTTTCAACTAGTTCATCAAGTTCTTAGTAGGACGGTCAACAAATTCAATCAACACTTCTCTTCCTACTCAGTTCTTCGGATCCTTACCAGGACGGTTAATGAATCCGGTCAATACTCTGTTCCTTACTCAGTTCTCTAGATTCTTACCAAGACGGTCAATGAATCCGGTCAACGCTTTCTTCAGTCAGTTCTCCGAGTTCTTACCAAGACGGTCAATAATCGCAAGCAACGCAACCAGCAGACCAAGAGCCATTACTAGTTTCCTCATCAAACTGTCTCGGGCAAGTTATCCAACCAGGTGCGTCCCATTGTGAACATGTTAAAGGTCGGAGTCTCATACTACCAGTACGGAGGACTAGTGATGAGGACGCCAGTAACAGGCTTGCTCACAAAGGAGGAAACAGTCCAAATCCTCAGCGGCCCATTTATGTCTGGACGGTCAACACTACCGTTGATCGGATGAAAGGCAAGTGAGCTGGTAGATGCCCAAGATCAAGACGCCCCATCAAAGCTCAGGACAGTCAACACTTTCAATGACCGGAGAAGCGGCTGGTAGACCGGTCGAGACCCATGACGCATATAGCCTAAGGCTAAATTGGCCTACGTGTCTATTTTCGAGCCACAACGGTCGTCTACCCTAATTTTTTGCATCTCCAAAGAAGTCAAACTTTACTATAATGATCACCTCAAAAATCAAAGTACATCTTGGGAGGAAGGTGTCAAAATCTACGTGTAGTCTGCTGGAAACTCTAATTGTTACAAAATGTAGAAGGAATAAAATCGGCCTCCCTGACCGTTACAGCCAGAAAGGCACTCACACCTATGCAGGAAAGGCAACGATCCCCAACAGAGCGCGGGTATGAAATCTCTCTACATAAGGAAGGTAGCACAGGGCCATGGCTATAAAAGGCCATGAAAGCTCCATTCAAAGGCACACCTTCTATTGCCGACAAAAGCTCTCAAGCAATTACAAAGTTCTTAAAAACTCTTAGATACTCGAGCATTCCTACGCTATCTCTCTTTGCTATTAGTCCCCAGCGAATTCAATACCTAGAGAATCTGTTCCTCACGAGCCATAACAACTAAGCCACTCTCTGTACGAGTGTACTCCCCTATCCGCAAATACTCATCAGCATTCATACTGCATCATTTGTATCCACCTTATTGTCTTCAAAAGGTTGATTACTGATTTGAGTGTCAAAATATTTTTGGTGGGACTACATCCCACCGTTACCTAACCTCCTATTTAAAATTATAGTGTGTAGGATTAGAGACTCAATGGACAGAGTCAAAATTTGACGGACAGTTCAACTTGAATCTGTTTGAAATTTGGATCCATGACACATTAATATTGTTATTGGCCATTCAGATTATATTTGGTATGACTGCAAGTATGAACCTAAAAGTTAAAAAGCTTTATATTATGATAACATTTTTTCATGATAATTTAGAAAAGAATATTTACATGGAGCAACCAAAAGGCTTATAGAAAAGGGTAAGGAGAATTTGGTTTGTAAATGGAAGAAAACTTGTATGATTTGAGGGAATTACTGAGATAATATAAGAGGTTTGATTCCTTTATGACGATGAAATACTACTATTTAAGAATGTTTTTGGATGTGAACTTATTATTCTGTCACTCTATCTTAATAATATATTGATAGTATGCCAAAATTTTTTCAAATTAACTACTCGAAAAGAGTTAGCCAAGTCGTTTGCTATAAAAAATTTAAAATCATAGACATACCTTATATTAAGGAAACTATATAAACAATCCTGTGTATTCTAATTAATTATCTTTTCTTTCATTTTTTATTTGTATTTGTGAGAATTCCATTTTTCCGACAAGCCCTTCTTTTATTATGTATATACATTACTTACCAAGTACTTCCCTCCCTCCACCCAAATAACTACTACTTAGGGAAAAAGAATCATAAATTAATGTATATTTTGTGAAAGTAATATTCTTAGAATTAAGTTCTTTACTATTTAATTAAACGTTCTTTGTTTTTTTTCTTTCCAGTAGGGATTAAAAGGGGTTTGATTGTTTGCAGGGAAAGAAGCTTCTATTTTTTTTTTTTCTTCCAAAAAAGAGAAAAAAATTCTTTTCCTGTTTGAATGCTTGTTGTACTTAAACATGGGTTTAATCCAAACCCTTCTTTTATAATAGACAGGCATTACTAAACAAACGAAAACATTACCCACAGAACTATTGATTGCAAAAAATAAATCATAGACTAACATACATTTATTTTTTGAAAGTGTTTAGCAATTCAGTTCAAGACTTCAATTAAGATGCCTTGTGCTCTTTTTTTTTTTTTTTTTTTCTTTTTGATATTAACTAAAAAAATGGTTTGATAATGGATAGATTGCGGGTAAAAGCCTCATTTTCACCTTATTTTTTTCAATTCTCGTGGATATTAAAATTTCTTTCGCATTTGAAGATTACTGTATTTAAACATGGTTTCAAATGCAAACCCTCCTTTATCATAGACTAGTTATTACTTACCAAATACTCAATTTGTGAAAAAACCATTACATAGTGATGGGTACTGCCGTGAGTCGCAGCACATAGCAAGAAAAAAAATCATTGAGAAGCATTTATCATATAAAAACTGAATTTTTAGGAATCATGTTCCGCAATAATAGACAAAAAGGGCCTCTTACATGATTTAATATAATAACATTTATAATAAATTTAAAATAGTCCAATAATGAACGTTTTCTATGCCTGGCTATTTTTTAATTATTTGATAATAGATGTTTTGTTTTTCTTCTGATAGCTATTAAAAATGGTTTGACATATAACATACGGGATAATTATGATAAATAGAAATATTCATGTACAAATAATTATTTCTTGATCACGTACAAGTAATTCAGAGAAAATCAAATGTTCAAACCGGACAGGAAGGGCAAATTTTTTAAAAAAAGATTTTCATATTTTAATTTTTTCTTTATAAAATCAAAAGAAAGTAAAATAAAAATAAAAATAAACTTTAAAAGAAGGAAAAAAAGGAAAAAAGAAAAAAGAAAGAGGCACTGTACTAATTCGAAGACAGACGTACCTTGAGATCATCGCTGGGCTTGTAACAGGCGAAATCAATGAGATAGATGGGCCGCGGCCGCGACATAAAGTAAACAGTGAGGGTAAACACGAAAATACCGAATGAAGCGAGCAGGGTGGCGAGATCATAACGAGCAGCATCGCAGAATCTGTTCCACAGCTCTTCCCTGCTGAGACTTCCGACCTGGGCGGTGAACACCAGCACCAGAACGGGAACCGTGGCCAGATATATCCCATGGTTTATCAGATAGTGGTAGCCCAACTTGACGTACTTGAGGTTCACAGACTGCACCAAGTCAGGAAGACGCCTCCGAACTCGCACGGAGAACGTCGGAGAGCCAGCATCAGGTCCTGACCGCTCGATCCCCCGTTTCACAATCTCCGTTGAGAGCAGGTCCTGCTCTCCGGCCATATCACAAGTTTTAAGGAAAGCTAGCTAGCTAACTGGGATGGAGATTTGCAGAGATATTGGTAGCTAGCAATAGAGTATTATGGATATAGATGGAGGAGCTGGGACAGAAATGGGGGATAGGAAGTGATTATAAATACAAAGAATGGAGGATAGGGTAGGTGGGTGGGCGGGGATTGTTAATATTGGCACCCACCAAGAGGGCGTGTAGTTGGGAGCTATAACTGCCTTGAATTCTCCCATTTAATGAAGGGGTGCAAGGTGGTTGATCCATGAATGCTTGCACGTACCTTGATGGATGACGATTCTAATTAATGAAAACGTATGCCATGGGTCGACTACGTCTTTTCCTCTCCACATTTTATCAATGTAAACTCTCTCTCTCTCTCTCTCTCGGCTAAGAATTTGACTCTTAAAAAAAAAGGAATATATATCAAACTTGAGTTTGGTTTTACTTGATACTCCAGAAATCAATAAACATGATAGAGTATCTCTAGAGACAAACATCAGACTCTAGTTTTATTTGTCAAGGAGTCAAATAAATTCAATAATAATGGCATGGCGTGAAGTTATCAACCCAACCTATAACCCACCGAAATCTCCAATATTAATGGCGTGTTTGATTATATTATTGAGTAAGGTAAAATTATAATAAGTATTCTCGGTAAATAAAATAAGCTAATAGATTTGAAAATAAACATTAATATGGTTGGTTGGTCTTGAAAAGGCCAAAATTGAGTAAAAATAAATTTTTTAATATTTTGTATGTAAGTACAATTTTTATCAAACGGATACAATACAGTGTCATATAGGGTGCGGGTTGCAGCATCCTAATTATCTTTTTCTTATATTGATATAAAAAAAAACCTAAACCAACTCAATAAAAAAAAAAAAGGATAAACTCAAATCAAAGAGTTGGATGACCCGTAATTGGGAACTACGGTGTAAAGAACTGACAAAAGTTAAAAACTCATTAAATGCCATCAAGTGTTGAATTAATATAAGTGATGCCCATTATTAGACGTGATCGAAAGATCAAGTTGAACTAAAATGAATTGAATGACTGGTATTGACGCACTCATCAACCAATTAAAAGGTCAAGTGATGAAGAGATATGTTTAGATAGTCAATAATGGAAGAAAGCAAAATCACATTAAGAAGAAAGTATACGTAGCCTTATTGATTGAAACTACTTTAAGGCGTCTCTTCTAGTAGTGGTCTTAACTGTGGGCACACACGTATCACTCCTCTTTACCAATGGCTGAGCAATGAAAGAGTGTGCCTTTAAGGCCCCACGCTATTCCTATAAATACCGATCTTTCTCTGAACTTCAAGCTCGTGGTTGTGAGATAAGCAAGCATTCCCATGGCTGCCCACAAAATCTCTTCTGCTCTTTTATTCCTTCTATTATCGTATGTGTGCATATCTTCCGCCACTAGGGCTCTTTTCACTGTTGAAGGAGACATTGCAGGCGGTGCTGTTCGTGCTGTGGAAGGTCATATTCCTGGTGCATATGCTGGTGGAGGTGGAGGCGGCAGTGGTGGTGGCGGTGGAGCTGTCTATGGTGCGGGAGGTGAGCACGCTGGGGGGTATGGCAGTGGAGGTGGCGAAGGAGGTGGGGTAGCCGGCGGTGGAGCTGCTCATGCTGGTGGCGGTGGAGGCGGCAGTGGCGGTGGCGGTGGAGCTGTCTATGGTGCTGGAGGTGAGCACGCTGGTGGGTATGGCAGTGGAGGTGGCGAAGGAGGTGGGGTAGCAGGAGGTGGAGCTGCTCACGCTGGTGGCAGTGGTGGTGGCAGTGGCGGTGGT